>ML103949.1:12763-87755 GCA_003697995.1 Taxidea taxus jeffersonii
CAGAGAGGCAGGCAGAGAGAGAGGAGGGGAAGCAGGCTCCCCGCTGAGCAGAGAGCCTGCCTCTCTGCCTACTTGTGATCTCTGTCAAATAAATAAATAAAATCTTAAAAAAAAAAAAATTCAAGCTTTTGCTCCAGTACCTAAGCACATGAGAACAGGAAAGGATTTTTCAGCACTTTCTTGGCTAAAATACAAAGTTGTATGAGGTGCCTTCTTTTCTCTAAAAGATAGACATACTCAGAGAATAAAAGATAAGTCTTCCCAGAGATCGATAAAATATTCTACCATGATTTTACAACCTCCTTCAAGTTCATAGGACATTGGAAGTTAAGCCTGGCTGGCTGTGTTGGAGCATCTGACTCTGGATCTCAGGGTTCTGAGTTCGGGCCCCACGTTGGATATAGAGATTGCTTAAAAATTTTAAAAAAATTTTTTTTTAAGTTCACAGGACATTAAGAAATTAATCAACAAATTTGAAGGCAGAGATCATATCCTAGAGCACGTGGCTGACTCAGTCAGAGAAGCATGTGGTTCTTGATCTTTGAGCCCCACACTGGATTTAGAGATTACTTAAAATCTTTAAAAATAAGACCACATACTGTTTGAGGATTTCTAAAACATGTTGAAGATCTCAAGTGACACTTGACAGCTACTTTTAAAAAGTGCTTAGGGGCACCTGGATGACAGTCAGTTGAGCGTCTCTTAGTTTCAGCTCAGGTCATGATCTCCGGGATCCTGGGATTGAGCCCCACGCTGGGCTCCCTGCTCAACAGGGAGTCAGCTTCTCCCTCTCACTCTGCTTCTGTGCTCTCCCCTCTCCCTCTCTCAAATAACATTTTTTTAAAAGATTTTATTTATTTATTTGACAGAGAGAGATCACAAGTAGGCAGAGAGGCAGGCAGAGAGAGGAAGGGAAGCAGGCTCTCCGCTGAGCAGAGAGGCCCAATGCGGGGCTCGATCCCAGGACCCTGAGATCATGACCTCAGCCAAAGGCAGAGGCTTTAACCCACTGAGCCACCCAGGCGCCCCCTCAAATAACATTTTAAAAAATAATCTTTTTTTTTAAGTGTTTCTATCTCTATAGGTGTAAACACTATTTCAGATATTTACTAATCTCTCTCTCTCTCTAATATATGTATATATATGGGATATTATGCACAGACTTTAAAATCTTAAAGTGTTATTCTGCCCTGCATATTAGATATGAAATCTCCATCTCCCAATGATGCATCTCGAAAAAGTCACACCCTGAGTGGAAATTACACCAGTGCAGTAAATCTTGAGACTTTATTTGGGCTCACCCTGCTAAGATTCTCCGAAGGTAATACCCCTTGCCACCACTGATAATATGGTGTTTTTGTGCAGATGTTCATAGAGAAGTAAATCAAAGAGAATTAGCTGAGCTGATGAAGCAATTTGGTCAAAAACATCTTTTAAACTTGCTTTGCCTTTTAAAGAAGTTTATGGACTGCAGAGGAATGATAATGGTATGCCCATTACACCTGCGTCTAATGAACAGCACCTCTGTACTAGAACCAGCAGGAGTGAGGAAAAGAAACCACGCTTGCCACATGTTTTTTTGTCCTGACTCATGCTATAGGCCTGCCAGCTGTTACCATGAAAAGACCCTAGATGACCATTAAGGTAAAGCAAGACTGTCCCAAAGTGGGCACAGCCAGAGTTTTAAGGCCCAGAACCCATGCATGAGGACCGAGTGGTGTGGCTTCCTTACAAACAGAATTTTCACCTTAAGTAATTTCTAGATGCTGAAATCCCTAGAGGGTTTTTTGTTTTAATGGGAGGAAGAGTCCACGATACCCTGCTTTTCGGACATCTCATTGCTGGAGCTGCTGAGGCCTGGAAAATGTGTGCGAAAGACAACAGGAAGTGGGCAGCTGAATTTACCCTACCTGCCTCCTTATCTCATTTATATCCTTAGCACTGCTTATGAACTGCTTTTGTGGTAAACCCACATAAAAGCCCTGAACCAAGTCCAAGCTGGGATTCCCACCCACCTTCAAACCAAAGTCGAAGCTTTGTGTTCCAGTCCAAGATAGAGAGGCACAGAGATAATATAGGAAGAGGCCTTATTTTAAAAATCTTTCTAATTTCAATCAAATAAAAATGAAAATTTTACTAATTCCAGACCAATGGATGAAGTAAATGTAATATGTTGTGTTAATAAACTACCGATCAGATTTCTGGCTCGACAGAACTTCTCAACTCTCCATCCTGGTGGTACTTGACCCATAGTCGGCCCTTCTTGCTTGGGCTGTCATCGCCTCTTCCCAACAATCTCCCCACAAGAGGAGTCTACTGTCACTCTCAGATTGCTTCCTGCTCATTCACTCCTCAGTGTCAAACTGCTTCTTGTTAAGGCCGCCTGTGGCTGAGGTCCCACAGCGGCCCCTCCCTGACTTGTCTCCCTGTCACTGGACATGGTGACCATCCCCGACTTTTTACGGTCCCTCCACTTGCCTTCTGCAGCAGCACGTCTTCTTGTCCTGCTTACCCTGGTCTCTCACTATGTTCTATCATTCTGCTAAGTCTCCTCTTCTCTGCCTGTGTGAGGATACTATACTTTCATCCTTGGACCTCTTTTTGTTTTTATACTCTAACCAGATAGTCTCACTTGCTCCCACAGTTTCAAATACACTATCCCAAAGCTGATGTTCCCACCCCTCTTCCTCTCCCAATCTCCAGACCTGTATTTCTGACTGCAATTTCTCCTGCCTGTCTCCGGGCATAGCTGCAGAGCACATCTAAAACTGACCTCATTTCCATTCTCCTCCCCTCCCGCCCACCCAAACTGCTGTGCCAGTTTTGTGCCAGTACAAAAGTACTGGCGATCTTCTCCTGTCATCTCTGTTCACTCAAAGCCAGGAACTTTTTTTTTTTTAAAGATTTTATTTATTTATTTGTCAGAGAGCACAGGAGCGAGCACAGGCAGACAGAGTGGCAGGCAGAGGCAGAGGGAGAAGCAGGCTCCCTGCTGAGCAAGGAGCCCAATGTGGGACTCGATCCCAGGACTCTGGGATCATGACCTGAGCCGAAGGCAGCCGCCCAACCAACTGAGCCACCCAGGCGTCCCAGGAACTTTTTTTTAAATTGAGATATAATTGATATATAAACACTATATAAGTTTCAGGTGGCCAGTATAATTATTCGATGTTTGTATTTATTGCAAAGTGGTCACCACAATGGACTAATTAACACCCATCACCAGTTATGATTTTTTTTCTTACAATGAGAAATTTGGAAATCTACTCTTAGCAACTTTCAAATATACAATGCAGTTTATTAACTGTAGTCACCATGCTGCACATCACATCCCCGTGACATTTATTTTATAGTTTTTAAAAGCTAGAAACGTTTAAGACTTTCTCTGCTTTTCCTTTGCTATTGGACCATACTTCCACTGGGGAGCTTATCCATCTTACTTTAAAACATGCCTTGAGGGGCACCTGGGTGGCTCAGTTGGTAAAGCGTCTGCCTTCGGCTCAGGTCATGATCCCAGGTTCCTGGGATAGAGCCCCATGTCAGGCTCCCTGCTCCTTCTCTCTCAAATAAATAAAATCTTTTTAAAAATGCCTTGAATCTGGCCCCCTTTCATCCTAAGCGCCAGATTTTTTTTTAAAGATTTCATTTATTTATTTGACAGAGAGAGATCACAAGTAGGCAGAGAGGCAGGCAGAGAGAGGAGGAAGCAGGTTCCCCTCTGAGCAGACAGCCTGATGCAGAGCTTGGTACCAGGACTCCAAGATCATGACCTGAGCCGAAGGCAGAGGCTTAACCTACTGAGCCACCCAGGTGCCCCTAATCACCAGCTTTTAATTAACCTTTACACCAACCTCATCACTAATGTCAGTACCTCCAATCTATCAGTCTTCCTCTCCATGCTCCACTGCCACAATTATCTACCAAAACAGGTTCCTTGTAGAGTTTAAAGCCGTATTTATTCCCTTTTTTCTACTGGCTAAATTATAAACTTGAATTTCATTTCTGGGCCTAGGCAGCACTGTCAGTGTGGTTTCCCACCCTGCCTTCCACTCTGCCGTGCACCTTGTGCTTCTGGATGAACAACACTCTGTGCTCTATGGCCAGTTCCCAGCTTCTAATTTTGTTCCTTGCTGACTCTTCTTCCCAGAATATGTTATTCCACATCCTTCCTTCCCAACAAATTCCTACTTACCCTTCAATACCACTTCAAATTTCAACTTCCTCAGGCAGAGTTAGTTGTTCTCCCCGGTATTCCCTCTGCATCATTTTGAGTGTCTCAGACTTCAGATTTATTCAGGAAATCGCCTTATTCATTGTTACGTCCCAGCAGTGCCCATACTTAGGTGGTGCCTGATTAGAGAACAACTGTATCAACTAGACAAAATGAAAATAAACCCAGAAATTTAGGATTAAAAATACATCATGTTCTTTTGTTTTTAAAAGGGAAAAGGAACCTTTGTATTGAACTTGAAGGAAAAAAAATTGCTTTCATTTTGCACGTTAATAAAATCCACATACCTAAATTGTGTCATCGTCTCATACCAGGCTAAACAGTAGCATTAGATAATACTACTCACCGGGGCACCTGGGTGGCTCAGTCAGCTGAGCGTCCAACTCTTGATTTTGGCTCAGGTCATCATCTCAGGGTCATGATCTCAGGGTCATGATCTCAGCATCACGAGAACAGGCCCCACTTGGGCTCCACACTCAGCGGGGAGTCTGCTTGGGATTCTCTCTCCTTCTGCCTCCCCCCCACCCCTGCAAAGTAAGTAAATCTGAAAAAAAAAAAAAAACTACTCACCAATCATTTGAAATTGCACTAATGAATAAAATTACAGCATAATTTTTAAAGATACAAAATTATATTTGGAGTTCAGTTTCAGCTATTAAGCAAGAAACAACAGAAGGAAACCGCAAGTGAAAAATCTAGAAAGAAAGAAAAATACTAGTTTCTAGCAGGATGCCTGGTGCCTAATCTCTGATAGCAGTAAGGAGCTGGAGGAAATAAAGGAGTGGGGGGAAAATAGCTAAAAATACAGTGTTCATGATACACAAGCACCGTTCTGAAAACTTTGCATGTATTAATTCGCTCATTTCTCACAACAACCCCATGTGACCGAGCTATTAATTATCCGCATCCCAGCAATGTGGAAGCAGGGCACTGAGAAGACCAAGTAACTCTTCCAATTCGCCATTACTTATATGGCCCAGATGAGATGTAAAGCAAGGCAAATCTAGGTCCAGATTTTGTGCTCAGGGTAGATGTGTACTGAGTAATAGCCCAGTAGCAGGGGCTGTGTTCAATAGAGGGTCTATGAACTGTATTTTGTCTTCATTATTCATTTCTACTTCTCTGCATTTTTTAAACCATCTCAAGTATTATTTTTTAATAAATGTTAATAATAATCAGCAGCTACAGGGCACCCGGGTGGCTCAGTCGGTTAAGCATCTGCCTTCAGCTCAGATCATCATCCTGGGGTCCTGGGATCCAGTCCTGCATGGGGCTCCCTCTGCCCCTCCCCCACTCGTGTGCACGTTCTCTCTCACAAATAAAATCTTTTAAAAATAATAATAATCAGAGTGACGAATAACAATAAATTTATCAGAAATTTCTTTGCCTTATACCTAGAAAAAGAAAAATACCATTCCCTTCTTGGGGAGAAGGGGGAGAGAATCTATCCGAAGGGAGTGGTACAGCAAGGTGCATTTAGCATATTCCGAAATTAAATTCTCCTTGGATTCTTTAGACTTTCTACACTTCTCATGGAGAGGATATTTGTGCCATCTATTTTGTGATAATGTTCCTGTAGCTTTCATAAATTTCTACTTAACTTTCACAAGCAGGGTATTAGCTCACTGCTTACAAAATACTTGCATTGCTACCGATCTGCCAAAAGGAGCTAAGAGTCCTTAACCAAATTCCTTTTCATTGCCCTATAAGTAGTGTGAGTTTTCAAGAAAGAAGGTTAGCCAAGTACAATGAGACATACCTATGATGGACTCAATGCTACGGGGGTTGAGGAGTTGAGCTCCCTGTTCTTTTAAGGCTTGCGTGTCCAATTCGCCGCGGAGAAGGAGGCGGTGACTGTCTGGATCTTGTTTATTTCCCGGGAGCTATGGAATTCCTTGGCCACTGGGTGGCGGTGCTGCATCCCGAAATGTAACGTGTTCTTTGCTTCCTCTTCAGTGTCACAAGGACAAGCCAGTGATTATGCCTATAGCTATGCCAGACAGATCGAGTCATGCGTAATGCTGGGAAGGTTGGGAGTGAAGAAAATCACGAAATGAAAAGCCCCCCCCCCGCCTTTTTCAATTCTAGGCTGAGAATTTTTCTAAATTAAAGTAACCAATCTTAAGGAAACATGTTTACAAGAAAAAAGCACCTTTTATTCTCCAAATCCCTGTGGCCAAAAGATAAACACCTAGAGCCCAAAGTATAGGGACTTTAATCAGAAGTGATAAAAAATTATAATTTCATATGCTTGAAGCATCTCTATTTTGTCAACCAGGACTGTCCCTAATGTGTTTCAAACAATCTTAATCTCTCCTTCCACCCCTCTTTCCCTCCCTCTCTAGCTCTCTCTCCTCTCCCACTTTCCCTCTACCCTCCCTCTCTCCTTCTCCTCCTCTTTCCTTCTACCTCATCTCTATCTGTGTCTCTCTTTTTCTCTCATACACACACACAAACACAACTTCTCAGGATCCAAACTTAGGGAGAGACAACAACTTACTTTGTTAACCTCTCCAATATGTCACAACCCTTCTTTTTTTTTCACCAACAAGTCAACAGCCAGAGGTTTTCCTCCTATCAAATACATCTCTTTCCAGCTACTCTTTAAGTCTGTTTCCTTAGGAGTTGCATAATCACCATTATGTAAAGTCACTTATAAAATAAGTATATAAGTTCTATAAGAAAATTTTTAACATAAAATATAAATAACTTGCCAAATCTTTTGTAATAATAAGAGTGATTTAACAACAATAAGAGTGATTTGACAGTCCTTATCAATAAAGCAAAACTGGACTGAAATGAGGGTATAATGTAAATAACCTGAAAATAAAAGATCTTCCTTTTTCTTTTTTGGAAACACTATAAGACATTCTTTCAAAATCAGATCCTAAAATAACGAGGGACTCTCATTTGTGACTATAAACTATCCTGTAAAACATCAAAGCATACTTTAGGAAACTTCAATGATGAATTCATTTACTTGTTATAAACGAACCACAAATTTTTCAACTGTACTAGAAATTATGGTCACAGAGTTGATTACAGAAGGAAAATTCATTTAATTCACTTAGACATATAAATCCCAAGCAGGAGCCAATTAAACTATTGTCACATGAAATCACTTTGTTTTGCTATTCAAGATACCAAATGATATATTATTAATCTGTGTTTTAATCTTCTTGTGGGAATGTATGAGGTTCCCACAAAGTCGGCAATCTGGTGGGTGTTCATTATGACCCCATTTGTCAGCTCAGAGACAGTTTTTATTTCTGTCCATATGCTAGAAGAAAGGACTGCTTTCATGAAGGTAGCAGCAGCACGGGGTCAGAGATGTGATCCAGGTTCACTCAGCTGCTCCCTGGCTCTACCCCTGTAGTGTGAACATGAGACTCCTGACCTCATCCCAGGTTACAGCTGTCTCAAGGGAAGCAACCAAGGGATGATGGGAGTTTAAGGTCAGGCAGAGTAAGTGGCCATTGACAGATACTGTTCAGTTGACGGAGAGAATGAGTAGAGAGGCTGACAAATAAGAATACCGAAGGTTGACAGCTTTTAGTCTGATATGGTAGGGCCTGTATCAAATCAAAGATCAATCTAGGATTGATCCAAGGAAATGACTGAACAGGTTATGAAAACTGCACGAAGATACTCATTGCCACATTCTATCTAAAGTAAAGAAGGATTAGAAACAACCTTAATAACCAGCGCTAAAAAAAATAGCTCAGGGCACCTGGGTGGCTCAGGTGGTTAAGCATCCTACTCTTGGTCATGACTCAGGGCATGATCTCGAGGTCGTAGGATTGAGCCCTGCCCTGGGCTCCATGCTCAGCAGGAAGTCTGCTTGAAGATTCTCTTCTTCTTTCTCTCCCAAATAAATAAATCTTCAAAAAAAAAAAAAAAAGAATAGCTACGTAAATTATAACCCATCTATTGACAGCAGGGCTACACACCCACTACAGGTTATCATTATGAGAAACGGGAGGTACTTAGGGTTATTTTTAAGTGAAAGCCACAGTAATATGTTACATACCCATGTGGACAAATTGTGTTAAAAATGTGTATTTTACAGATAAAAACTGGAAGATTATGCTCAGATATGGTAATGTATTAATGTGATAGGATTAGAGGAGTTTCTCCTTTTTCAGAATTTTCTTTTATGTTGAGCTGTTTTACAATAAGAAAAATATTTGGGAAACTATTCATTTTAAGAAAAGGAACCACGTGTGCTTTATCCTGAAAATCGGACTCTGGGAAAAAAGCAAATGCACTTAATTCAAAACAGTGGATCGGAAAAAACATCCCTGGCTACTGTCTGGTGAGGGGGCATATAACAATAAATCAAAATATATTTATGGTTTACTATTTTTTCAATTATATCAAAACCTGAAATTTATCCCTTGAAGTATACATAGTCAACTTTTAAACTCCAATGGAAGAGAAAGGGGGGTATGCTAGAAGCCATTTCTACCTGCTAAGTTAAATCGCTTTGGAAGAGAACATATATGTTCCTCTCATTTCTTTGGTTCTCCGTGTTGATTGGACTAGGGCAATAACTGGTGAAACCCGCCATTAGTCCATGCATGTTAATAAACTGTATGCTGTCTGCTTCCGCAAACACTTGGAGCCTCCTCATTCCCACATCTGTAAAATGGAGGTAACGGTAGCAATTTCACTGTTTCTCTGAGGCTCACCTGCCATAACGTATGTGGGATACCCAGGAGATGCTCGGTGCAGACAGCTGATACTGCTTGGTGGTTGAGGATGGCAGGTCGTCCACTTTGAAGCTCCGTCATTTGCAAGTCCCATCACCTTCCCGTGCCTGTTCTTCTTCTCTCAAGTAATAGTGCCTACCTCATGGGGTTGTCGAGAAGAATAAACGAATTCCTACAGGTGGAGCCTTCTGGACAATGCCTGGTACATCTGCGAAGCTCACTACCCAGCAGCTGTTTATCTTCTGCTCTCCAGAGCTCCGTGCCTGCTATTTGGGTAAACGGCTGCCTTTAGACAACTTGAGCTATCCTGCAGTTCTGCCGGGATGCAGACACAGCTGAGCTTCCCACTGCCCTGCCTAAAGGTAATTAGCATGATTTCTTCCTCTTACTTTTTTTGTTTAGCAGGGGTTGAGAGGAAGGATGGTTACAGAGAGAAAAGGAGAAAATGCTTTAAAGATTTACAGATAATTTACAGATTTTAGTATAAAATTATACTTCAAAGTGCTGATCGATGGGGGAGTTTTTGGAAACCGTGGAGACCTTTCTTTGGTTGTCAGAGGGATAGAGGAGGGTGTCCCTAGCAGTAGTAGGGGAAGAGGCTGCCATCCAAGCTGTAATGCCCAGGTCGACCTTTCACAACACAGAACTGTCCTGCACTGCTCACTACGTTCAAATGCCCCAGGAGACAATCATGTCACTGGAAAATCTGCCTACGATGATCTAAGCCTAGAATCTAACTCCTTATTAAACATGAACACAAACGGGTTTTCTTTGTTCAAACATTATTGCTTTTCCAGGTTTTAAAATAATTGGGTTCTTCGTGAAGTATTTCAACATTATAGAAACAAGGTAGAAAATAGTATTTAGGGAAAGTGAGTCTTTCATATTGCTACCTGTTCTGGACTGAATTTGTGTTCCCCACGCCCTCACCCCGGAAATTCACGTTGGAATCTTATTCCCTAGTACCTCCAAATGTGACTGTATTTGGAGACAGGGTCTTCAGGGAGGTGATTAGCTCAAAATGAGGCTGGAGGCTAGTAGGGCCCTGACCCAGCCTGTCCAGTAGCCTTAGAAGAAGAAGAAATTTGGACATCCACAAAGACGCAGAAGAAAGACCATGTGAGGACACTGGAGAAGACAGTCGTCTGTAAGCCAAGGAGAGAGGTTCCAGAAGGAAACATAACTGTTGATGTCCTGACCTTGATCCAGAACTCTGAAGAAATAAATCTCCATTGTTTAAGCCACCCAGTCTGTGCTACCTTTTTATGGCAGCCTGTGCAAACTGATTACCGCCCCCCAACCCCGCTCCAGATTCTTCCAAAATCTTTCTAAGTACATACTAGCAAATGGCACAATTTCATTTCATAGAAATTCGTTGCTTCAACAGATACATATTGAATATGTAGTATTTTCAGAGAGGATACTTTACGGTGCAGAACAAATTCTCTACTAAAATGAAATCATACCAAATATACAAAAAGCAGCTTGATCTCTTCACTTTATAACATATCCTAGGTATCAGCCTATGTTGTTTACTGAGGGCTTCCTACGTTCCAGGCACTGGAATAAACACTTGGCTTGCAGTGTCTTCCTCCCCATTCCTCGAAGCCAGATGAGATAATAGACTTTGGAATCTCTAAAGCCCTTTGGAAACTCTAAAGCTTAAACTACATGCAAAGGAGGTCTCCCCACCAGTGGTCTTCATGGATTCACTGACTGGAAACCATCAAACCTGGAAGGAGCTTTTATTCACCACACATGAGAGGAAACTGAGACCCAGGGGAAACAGGGCCTGTCAGAGCTCATGGCTGGGATCGATCCATAAATTGATTCTGGTCAACAGAAACCCAAAAAATAACTTCTTGCAGGATCTCGGGTAACCACGGAAGAACCAAGCTCAGAAGGTTAAGGAAGGGGGTCCACAGCTCACCGAGCCACTATGAGCCCCCAGGCAGCGTGGGCTCCTGAGTCTGCCATTTGACTCAGCAACACCACTGCCACCAGAAACAATCCAGAACTACTCCAAGGTTTTCATCCTCTCTCTTCAGATTCTAAGTTCTAGGGAAGAGTGTTCAGTTAATTTTTCTGTCAGAGACAGGCAGAAGGATTGTGTGGTACCTCACATCGTGGGGGGAGAACTGTGTCTACCAGCAAGCCTCAGATGGTGGGAGGATCCCCCAGTCACAGGAGACTCAGATGCTGGGCACACAGAGGGCCGTGATAACCACCAACGAGAGATTCAGGCTCAGGATCAGGTGTCCTGACTCTCAGGTCAATCTTTTGTTCTACAACACCTTCCTTTCCCACCCTGGTACCATGGTTTCTTTAAAAACATGAGATATCTTTTTTTTATCTTATTTTATTTTTTTGGTGCAGTTTAGTACACACAGAATTTTTCTGGGGATACAACTACTACCTAAAAAGAAAGAACATTGTAATAGGGTGTGTTTGGAATTTTGCCAACTGACAAAAAACAGCTCCTGGTATCAAGTCACCAAGGCTGCTAACCTCTTTGTCACATGACCCCTGTCAGCTGCAGACTCTGTCCTGCCTTGGCGGGGTAATACCCGTACATTCACATCTTAAAATACCGATGCTTTGGCTGATAATTATCTTCCTTTTACTTCTCCCTTATATTATAATTATAGCCCCTTAAAAAAATATTTTATTTATTTATTTGAAGGGGGAGGGGCAGAAGGAGAGGGAGAGAGAATCCCAAGCAGAATATGGGGCTCGGTCCCACGACCCTATGATCATGACCTGAGTGGAAGTCAAGAGTCGGAGGCTCAACCAACTGAGCCCCATCACAATTTTTAAAATTATGTCTGGAGGTAAGTTATTATAAATCTCACTTCAAGGGAGTCAAGGATTCATTACAACCTATTACCCATGGAAAAGTGAGTAGACACATGGGTCAACGTGGGTTTAAAAACCACTGCTTTAAGGGTAGCAACTTAGGATAGAATCTGGAAAACAGCATTTTATATGTATCTTCCTATTCTATTTAGTTTCTTTGTTTCCTCTTCTGGGTTTAATTGGCTCCAATTTATTCTTAGTCTCTACTGGTTTCCAGGGCTTTTTCTTCTTCTTCTTCTCCTTTTTTTTTTTTTTCCAGGTCTTTTTAAAGCTCCCAAACTATATCTGTCTCAGAGACATGTTACATTTTCTCCAGTCTTTCTTTTGCTCCAGCCTAGATTTAATTAATATGTTACTGTGGGCTTTCCTGTCTTGAAAAGCTAGTGACACTTAGTCCTTTGTACAGGTAGGGAGCTTGTAAATTTGGCAAAGTTCGGAAGAAGGAAACATTACAGCTACCCCACACACTGCCCAGCAGGGACAGGTATTTCCATTGTTTCTTTTCTGGTAATAAACCTCCCCTCAAAGGAGAAGGCTTCCCCACTCCTACCGAGTATTTGGCTATTTGGTTAGAAGCTCTTTGCTGATACATCCACTTGCAACAAGCCGGGATTCCTGTTTATTCTCTTGCTTGCTTCTGATTTCTAAAGACATCATCCTCTGTGTTTAGAATTTACTTTAAAAATGAATACACTGAGCAATTTAATTTTAGTTTAGTGTAAAATTAAAAAGTTATAAAGTAAGCCACTTGCAGTAATTTTAGAAGCAATAGAAACTAATTTACCTTGGAAATTGATGGATTTTGAAAAGTAGTTGCCCTAGATAAACATCCCTACTATGTAGCTTTCTATATAACTAGCTCAGTGCCTCAAGAGCACATGGATTTTAGGATCTGAAATCTGAAATTGAACCAGTAAGTACTGGTTCCGGTGCTTACTTACTGGTGCTCTGCTGATGTTCCAAAACTGAAATGTGTCCTTCTGATGGCATGCCAATTTTTCAGCATCTGAATTGTTTAATTAGAATACAGTAGTGTTCAAACTTACCAGTGTGTATAAAATATTTATAGATAAGTTATCTTTTCTTATATAATCTTTTCAAATCCTACTGAGTTTTAGTAGAAGTCTCCATATTCTTTTTGATAGAGTATGAAACAGCTCAAACTTGGTTCTTAGCTATGCAGGAAACCCGATTTTCTTCAAGCTGGTGTTTCACCAGCAGAGTCTAAATCCCACCCACCCCAAAAGTAGTATTCGCTTTTGACTTCCGAACACCTGAGGAATTCTGGTGTTAACAAAAGGCCTGTTTCTACCTGTTAAAGCAACTGTTAGAGTTCAATACATAATAGGCTACCCTCTCTTAAAATCTTGTCAGTGATTTAGACTATCTCCTGAACTCCAGTGGGAGAGAGAAGTCTAAGGTCGAATAAGAGATAAACCTATCGAGTTAATTGTTCACCGATTGTTTGGATGGATTTGAGAAAAAGGAGAATCCATGAAGAAATATTTGTTGGTATGTATCGAACACTGTCCTGAGGAAACATTCTTTTCTTTAGCTAAGCACCAGTCATGCTCAGGGACAAATGTTAACGCATTGACTTTAATTTCCACTGCCTTACCATTTTTACCTGAGCCATTGGAATACCTTCTCAACTTCCCTACTTCCTTCCCATAGCTTCCCTGTCCTGCACAATATTGCCAAGGACGATTTTTCTAAAACCCAAGTTTGATCATATTGTTGTCTTCTATGTGTCTCCATGACTGAAACAACTGGTCCCAGCCTTCCTATTGTCCTGTTTTTCTTTTTTCTTAATTCATTTATTTGTTGAAGTAATCTCTACACCCAACGTGGGGCTCAAACTTCAACCCCAAGATCAGTCCCATGTTCTTCTGACTGAGCCCGCCAGATACCCCACCCAGCCTTGTTTTCAATGTCATCTTCTGTTAGTACAACAGAGCCTCACCCACCAGTGAGAGTAACACATGCTGTTCTGTAAGTACTCTGTGTTCTTCTAAGTATTTATTGCTGTGCCTGGAATGAATTTTTTCCACTGTCTTCTCCTTTACATCCAACTAAAGTACCTTCTTTAGGAAGCCATTACTCATCCTGCCAGGGCTAAAGTAATAACATTCTCCTCCCTGCCTCCCTGGGACCTCCTGCCTTGCCACATCACACAGTATAATTAGTCCTCAGGGTTGCCCCATTGGTCTGTGAGCTCTTCCAAAGATTAAACAGATTTTATTAAAATCTGGATCCTCAGCATTTAGTACACTGCTAGACATCTAGGAAGTGCTCGGTATACACGTATTAAACAAATAACATTCCACAGGATGATCCTTTTCCCTCCCACAGTCTAGAGGACACTTCCTTAAATGCATGCAATTCCCTTTGTTTTCCGGGGAAGGGCATCTTTGATGTCTATGAAGATTTTGTCCATTGGAAAGGTATTAATTCATAAAGTGACGTAATTGCTCTGGTTTGTTTAGGTCTCTTGAATTTAGTCGATATGACTGAATTTGACAGAACTTGATGGCTCTGAACGGAAGAAATAGAACTGCTGAACACAGCTTAAAAGTTTATCAAGCATCCAAGAGAACCTACCAAGACATAGACCTTTTGGGAACATTCAGATGACTGTTGGATTTTCCTCTTTTATTTTATTCCATCCTGAGAATTTTGTCTTATTGGATCTGATGGCTAAGATCCCTTTGGGATTGCTTGTTGGTGAATGGGTTCAAAACTTTAAATGGCCAACAACATTCCTTGACTGTTTTGTGCCATTATTGCCCAACAATTTTCATGGTAGTTTTTTTGATTATGTGTAATGTGTTACTGTTTCTATTTTTGTTTTTCTTTTGTTTTTGGATGATCAACTTCCAAATTGGAAATAATTTGCCTATCCCTGACTCCTCATCTGGGATTTGACTGTGTCTTTGATATTTGCTAAATGCCAGGAATTGTTTTTGTTCCTTATTCTTTCATAATTTATTCCAGATATTTTTGTTTATTGAAATAATTCTTTCAAATGTGAAAGTAGTAATTTTTTTTAAGATTTTATTTTTAAGCAATTTCCCCACCCACCATGGGGCTTGAACTCATGATTCCAAGATCAAGAATCCCATGCTCTATGCCACTGAGCTAACCAGGCACCCTGAGAGTAATTTTTTAAAATGTACAGTTGACCCTTGAACCATGCAGAGATTAGGGATGCTCATCTCCAGCACAGCTGAAAATCAAAATGTTTAACTTTGACTCCCCCAAAGCTTAACTGCTAATAGCCTGCTTTTGGCTGGAAGACTTACTATAACATAGAGTCAATCAACACATATTTTGTATGTTATGGGTATTGTATACTGTATTCTTACAATAAAGTAAGCTAGAGGAAGGAAAATATTATTAAGAAAATCATAACGAGGGACGCCTGGGTGGCTCAGTTGGTTGGGTGGCTGCCTTCGGCTCAGGTCATGATCCCAGCATCCTGGGATCGAGTCCCACATCAGGCTCCTTGCTGGGCAGTGAGCCTGCTTTTCCCTCTGCCTGCCACTCTGCCTGTGCTCCCTCCTGCTCTCTCTCTCTATCTGATAAATAAATAAAATCTAAAAAAAAATCATAACGAAAATACATTTACATACTTTATTATTTAAAAAAAAGTGCATAAGTGGATCTATGCAGTTCAAACCTGTGTTGTTCAAGAAACAATTGTATGTTATTCACAGTTGTGAATACCCCACCTAGACTAGTGCTCAGTAATATGTGGTGCTTAATAAATATCTTAAATGAATGAGCAGGGAGCACTTGGGTGGCTCAGTTGTCGGGTGTCTGCCTTGGGCTCAGATCATGATCCCAGGGTCCTGGGCTAGAG
The DNA here is from genome assembly GCA_003697995.1 of Taxidea taxus jeffersonii. Taxonomy (NCBI): domain Eukaryota; kingdom Metazoa; phylum Chordata; class Mammalia; order Carnivora; family Mustelidae; genus Taxidea; species Taxidea taxus. Next base: position 28,425 of record ML103949.1, read on the forward strand.
CCCCGCATTGGGCTTCCTGCTCAGCAAGAAGCCTGCTTCTCCCTCTCCCACTCCCCCTGCTTGTGTTCCGTCTCTCACATCTCTCTCTCTGTCAAAAAATTAAAAATCTTACTAAATAAATAAATAAATAAATAAAATGAGTGAACATTTTAAATCAATTCCTTTTTTTTAAATCTCCCAATTCCTGATACTGGTTATAGGACACAAATTGATTTTTTTCCTGTCATTGACATCAATAAAATGCTTATGCTTTTAATAGAAACAAAATTGTTAAAAATGTGTTTTCAACATTCTTTTTTTTTTAATTTTTATTTATTTGACAGACGGAGATCACAAGTAGGCAGAGAAGCAGGCAGAGAGAGAGGAGGAAGCAGGCTCCCCGCTGAGCAGAGAGCGCGATGCGGGGCTCATCCCAGGACTCTGGGATCATGACCTGAGCTGAAGGCAGAGGCTTTAACCCACTGAGCCACCCAGGTGCCCCTGTTTTCAACATTCTTTTAAAGAATTTTTTTTAAGTGACTTGGCTCAGGATACCTGGGTGGGTCAGACGGGAAAGCGTCTGACTTCGGCTCAGGTCATTGATCTCGGGGTCCTGGGATCGAGTCCCATGTCGGGCTCCCTGCTCAGTGGGGATCCTGGTTCTCCCTCTGCCTGCCACACTCCCTGCTTGTGCTCTCGCACTCTCTCTGACAAATAAATAAAATAAAATAAAAGTGAATTGGCTCTTTCAGTTTCAGTTGTATGACCTGAAAATTGTTTTTTTTAATTTGAAAATAGGGGTGCCTGCGCCTGGGTGGCTAAGTTGGTTGGGCTCCTGCCTTTGGCTCAGGTCATGATCCTGAGGTCCTGGGATCCAGTCCCATGTCAGGCTCCCTGCTCAGCAGGGAGCCTGCTTCTCCCTCTCCCTCTGCCTGCTGCTCTGCCTACTTGTGCTCTCTATCTCTCTGTCGAATTAATAAATAAAATCTGAAACAATTTAAAAAATAAAATGTGAAAATAGAGTTTCTGTATTTAAATTTTTATTTCTCTTAACTGCCACTTATGAAAGGATAATCTGTTTTGATCACTAACACTGTTATGAACCTTTGTGTTTTCCATAACTGAAGGTGATTTACTTATTTCTGTAAGTAAGATTTACTGATACCTCCATTACAGAATAGCCTTGGTATTTGCAGGAGGCACCATGAGCCCATCAAGAGCGATTCCAGGAATCTGGTCCCAGCAACAAGAGCAGTAAAAAAGGTACCTAAATTTTAGGGAAATGCAGCCTTATTTCGGGAAGCCATGCTTGGAGGCAGCAGGCAGACAATGAGGTCATACATCATGAGACACGGAGACGATGACTCACCAAAAGTCCCTTTCCAAACCTTGGGCCTTAGAGGAAGTAAACACCTGACATGTGTCACTAATAAAATATGTGTTATATTTGACATTTTGTGATTGTAGAAGCAGGAAAGTCAGAACACAAAGGAGTATCATTTCAGTATAGCCCAGCCCCATCAACATGAAAACCACATGTGTATACAAACGGATTATGACCGAGTATATGCTACATATTGAAGTATTTAGTATATTAAATATATACTGAGACACTATGCTAAACACTTAAAACTACAATAATAAGGTTAAGATTCCCAACATAACTTAAATTTTAATCATTTCAGTTAGTGGAGACATATTTAGATGTAATTATCATCACACTAATCTCACAGTTGTCATGAAATGATTTATTATTGTTTATTTATTTATTATCTAGTTGTTAAATGATAAAATCATGACACTTACTGAGCACTTCGATTGTGTCAAACACTGGTTTAGGGTTTTGTAGAGAGACTGTTATTCTCAGTAAGTGTTAATCTTATAACTACTTTACAGATAAATTAAGAGCCAGTAAGATTGAACCCCTACCCGCCTGGCAGCAAACCCTGTGCCCCTATATACTGTGATCTTTAGCTACATCCCCTCGGGCCTCCCCACTGGAGTGCCCAGCTTGGCCATCGCCCACACAACTTCATAATAGACCTACACATGGCCACCTCCTCCCTGCGTCCTCCACGGGGTCGTCTCTCTGCACTCCCTGTGTCTCTGTCTCCTCTTCTTATAAAAACAGCAGTCCTATTGGGTTAGGGCCTGCCCTGAAGACCTCTTTTTAGCTTAATCAGCTCTTCAAAATCTGTCTCAAAATACGGTCACATTTCACATTCGGAGGTACTGGGGATTAGGATTTCAACATATAAACTGGGGAGGGACCCCATTCAGCCCATAACCTCTACTAAATACACTAGTTCAGCTGAAACTTTGTTCCAGGCATGGCTTCTTGGGAACACAAACAACTACATCAAACAAGAAGGGTGCTGTTTGGCACATAGTCCTAAATATTTCTTTAATGTTTTTTGTAAAAAGCTGTTGTACCAGCAATGGGGTCTCTTAGTTTTCATGGACATTAAAATGCCTTATTTCATTTTTATTCTTGAAGGTATCTTTGCCAGCTGTTAAATTGTAGATACTTTTACTAGATATAAAATAGTTATAAAGTTCCAAGTTGGTTTTTGTTTTGTTGCTTATGTGCTCTTTTTCTCTGGCTGCTTTAAAGATTTTCTCTTTAATTGTGGATTTCCGTAGTTCAAGGAGGATGTGCCTAGGTGTGGTTATCTTTGAACTTAATGTGCTTGGGAGTTTGCCAAGAGTCTTGGATAGTTCACCAAATTTGGAAACACCTCTCTCTCTCTCTCTCTCTCTCTCTTTATAGGACTCCATTTACACACAATGTTAGACCTCTTGATATTGTTCAACAAGTCACTGGGGCTCTGCTCATTTTTTTCCCCAGGTTTTCTTCTGTTTTTTCAGATTAGATAATTACTGACCTATTTTTAAGGGTGCTAATTCTTTTCTTCGGTTATCTCCGATCTGAAGTAAAAGCTATCCAGTGGATTTTTTGTATCAGGTATTTTAATATCTAGTTCTAGAATTTCCATTTGGCTATTTCTTTCTTTTCTTTCTCTGTGTGTGTGGTTTTTGTTTTTATTTTTGTTTTTTGTTTTTTGTTGTAGTACACTCCACACCCAGTATGGAGCCCAACACAGGACTTGAACTCACTACCCTGAGACCAAGATCTGAGCTGAGATCAAGAGTCAGATTCTTGGGGCACCTGGATGGTTGAATGTCCAACTCTCGATTTCTACTCGGGTCATGATCTCAGGGTCATGAGACTGAGCCCCATGTAGGGCTCCGCATCCAGTGCAGAGTCTCCTTGAGTTTCTTTCTCCCTCCCCTTCACCCCCCCCAACTCATGAACACTCACAAGCACATGCGCTCTCTCTTTCTCAAATAAATAAATACAGTCTTTAAAAAAAAAAGAGTGAGATGCTCAACCAACTGAGCCATCTAAGTGCCCTCATTTGGCTATTTCTTTTTAATTTCTGTTTCTCTGCTGGGATATCCTAATATTTGTTCATTACAATTATATTTTCTTTTATATCCTTAAGTATGTTATAGTAACTGTCTTTAAAATCCTTGTCTGCTGATTATAATCAGAGACATCCTAGGGTTGATGTCTATTGATTATCTTTTTCTTTGAGTATTGGTCACACTTTGCTGTGTCTTCTTCACTCTCGTAATTTCAGATCTTGCGCGGGACATGTTGAATTGTAGAGACTGAACTCCACTGTAGAGACTGACCTCCATTATGTTCTCAAGAGTATCAATTTTGTTACAGAAGACAGTTAACTTGGCAGAACGTGGGCTCCAAACTCTGACTCTTCTTTGTTGGGCAGCAACTGAAATCTCTGTTCAGTTCTTTTAGCATTATAGAAGCTGCTTGGATTCTGCCCTGCACACACATAGTGCACGGGTCCGCCAGAAGTTCGTGCAGAGTTCATTCTCATAAATTGGAGACCCCTTTATGGCTCTCTCCTTTCTGGATTATTCTCCTTCATGTTTCAGCTGTAGTTGCTCCAGGCACTGATTCTGAATATTTAACCTGTGAGGTTATAGGTTACTGAGCCTTAGCTAGCCTGCATGATGCTGACGGGAGTTGGCCCTCAGGTAGAGTCATTAAAAATGGAAAACTCATCTAATGTCCTTCCCTTCTTCCAAGTGTCCACTCTCTCCACTTTCTGCCTGCTTTGGTTACTTTTCAGTGCTTTCATACAGTTGTTTTCTTATATCTTACACAGAGCTTCAAAGTGTTACCTATGGAATGGTTGATCTGGTACAAGCTACTCAACCATTCACGGAAGTGGAACCTCATTTTCTTCCTTTAACCAAGAAAAAATCTGTTCCATATATAGACATAATACATATATTATGTATATAGACATATATTATGTCTATATATTTATAGACATAAATATAATATATACTGTATTTACTTATACCAAACCTGTTGCTCCCTACCAAAATATGCTTTGATTTGTTTTTTCACCTTTTAGAGATAAAATATTTGGAAAGAGGACAACCTTTCCACTCATCTTCTGGTGCTCATATTTCATTTCTTTGCTGAAAAGAAGCTGTCAGGCTACTTTTTTCCCAGAACCTCTCTACTAAAAGGATTTTTACTTGTCCTGATTTATCTTTCCAATTCTATTCCTGTGGATTAGTGAATAGAAACAATATAGATGGGGGATTATTTTCCCAAGGTTGAGGATGTGCTGGGAGCATTTCCAAGCATTCCATTCAACTGTTCTCTTTTTATTGATAAAAGTATTTATATAGAGTTTTTCTAGAGGATTGTACAATTTCTGAATAAAAAGGATTTTTTGTTCGTATCTAATGGTATAACTATGAAAGGAGAAAAGATTGTCACATGTACCAAAGAATATGGAGACACAACCAGGCTTCACAGTCTACTCAATTCAAGAAACCTTAGAGAGGGAGGAGAAGTAGGAAGGAGAGGAGGAGTAGAAGAAGAGGAGGAGGAAGGGGAGGAGGAAGAAGAAGAAAAATCTTTATGTGCCAAACTATGTTGCTGATCTCACTGGGGCTGGAGGTGGAAGATGACATTGGAGCACACTATAAATATATTTTTAAAACAGTGTTTTGGGGGTGCCTGGGTGGCTTAGGAGGTTAAGTGTCTAACTCTTCATTTCACCTCAGGTCAGGATCTCAGGGTTGTGAAATTAAGCCCAGCCGGGAGTCTGCTTCTCTCCCACTCTCTCTCCTTCTGCCCCTCCCTGGGCTCTCTCTCTCTCTCTCAAATAAATAAATAAACATTTTAAAAAATAATAAAACATCCTCATTAAGATATAATTTACATCCCATACAATAACTTTTTAAGGATGAATACTATCAGAATAAATGAATAAAAAGTTCCTAAACAACTTTTTCAGTAACTACTGTATTACAAAAGGAGGGGGAAATCGGCCCCTCACCTTCGAATCTCAAGTGCAATTAGTGTTGCTACCATCACACTTATTCAAAGCTGTGTGTGGTGGCCGAAAACAGATACCTGGCTAACTTTCAAGCCTGGAATGATTGGGCTTAAAGATGGAAAGAACCAAGATTTGGTATCTAAGGAACGCATTTGGAAACTGGTTCACTTCAAGCCCTCCTGAGATCAGAAGGAATCATACCTGCTTTTTCCTGGTTAAGGCTGCATACGGGCTATTTCTTTCTCTAACTCAAGCAGTTAAGGTTCTGCCCAGTTGTTCATTTTCTCTATTGAATACATCTTTTTTCTTAATGTTTCTCTGGCCTTAATGATTTGAAGTAGAAAAGACAAAGGAAGTCACACATGGCTGAATTCTCTGTCATTAAAATATTTTTTTAAGAGTCTGCAAAAGGGAGCCACTTATTATTTGGAACATTTGGGAACTGACAAAATTGAGTTTTACCCAATCTCATAATCTGTAAGTCACCTCTAACAATAGATATTCCCCATGAGGTAGCTTAAATGTTTCCATCTCCTGACCACTTTTCTGACTCCACTCACCTCACAGCCTGGCTTATGCTGTGGCTGGCATGCCCTCTGTACCGACTTGCAACCTATTACTTACCACACTGCATTGAAATGCCCTATTTACCTCTCTGTCTCCCCCCATTAGGCCATCTGCTCTTTGAGGATATGCTCTTATCTCTCACTTCACTCTGAATCCTTGGCTTTTAGGTCAGTACCTGGAATGAAGGAGACCTTCAATACATGTTTGTTGGATAAATGGATAACTGTGCCCAAGACACAACTGATATAGGGAAATTAATTAACATTACAAGAAGTAAACAGGTCATGTCTATACAAATCTCAAGGGAAAGATTTTAGAAACAAACATGATTCTACATCACTGGAATTGACCTTCTTTCCATTTGTGCTTCCAATGATAATTAATGCCTAAACTTTAAAGACATTCCTGGAATAAATCACAGTAACTGTGGGGTTTGCCATCATGTAACAGATTGGAAATGCAAGACTTGTCTCTAAAATGGAGTTATTTTTTAACTGTGCCTTCTTCACAATAGAAAGGATCCTATTTAAAGTCTTTAGGAAATGCAAAAAAAAAAGTATATATATATACACACACACACATTTAGTCTAGATACCCTTTTTGTGTTACTCATGATACATTTGTATCACTCATGATGTTCTACATAATCAAACAGAATAATTTCACCCTCAGAATCATGTCACTTATTAGAAAAGAGACAGTGGAACATAAGAATGAGCACCTGTTTAATTTATTATGAGTTTAATTTCAGAGACTTATTAGCTCAAAGAACTAGCTGGACTCAGTTTATTGCATTTTTTTCACAAAGGTGTCATTGCTGAATTATGTTTTTGCCTTAAATCCTGGAGGAAAGATACCCCTCTGATCAGCCAGCAACCCCTATCTACTGTCACCTGGTCTAGAAGAAACCAGTATCAGCAGTAGCACCAAAATCCTGGACTTTTGATAGAGGAAAGGGTAGAATCACTAGATACAGCTGAAAGCAGGATTGTTTTCAATTCTGGAAAGAGCTGAATCCCACCCTTCAACTTTCCAAGTGATTTATCTCTAAGAGGTAAGATATTTTCTGTACTTTGTCCTAGAATAGTATGCCTACTACCTTCCCATTAAACTTAGTTTTTAACATAGTCTGGATTTCACATAACTGGATTTAACATAGTCTGTGGTGCAAATTCACAGAAAGGGGAGCCCTCTATGGGGAGGGGGAAGAAAAGTAAAGTAAGATACATAGGAAGAAATGCTCACATAAGGAACAAATGGATTGTGAATATTGACAAGTCAGAAAGAAGGCAACAGAAAAAGATAAGAAATTATAACCCTACCCTGGATTAACCATAGTATTACTTTACACACCCTTTGAAGATGTTGGAAAGACATGTTTTGAGGGGCATCTGGGTGGTTCAGTTGGTTAAGCATCTGCCTTCAGCTCAGGTCATGATCCCAGAGTCCTGGGATCAAGTCCCGCCTTGGAATCCTTGCTCCAGAGGGACCCTGCTTCTCCCTCTCCCTTCTGCTCTTTCTTGCTCTCTCTCTCTCTCTCAAATAAATAAATAAAATGTTAAAGAAAGAAAGAGCAAGAAAGAAAGAGGGAGGGAGGAGAGTGGGAGGGAAAGAGGGAAGGAAGGCAGGCAGGCAGACAGACATAAAGACATGTTTCAATTCTTCCTGCCATTATAAGATGTATGTAAATGTAGGGAGTAGGTAACAGGGGACTCCTGCTCAAGTACCAGACCATCGGGCTAAATTCTCCCACGACCATCTGTTAGCCTTCCCAGAGCTTCAGTTTCCTTATCTACAAATAGAAGTGACAATAGTTTCCTACTTTGTAGTGTTGTTTTAAGCGTTCAATGAGATAATTTGCAGGATGACACTACATAGTGTCCAACAAAATTTGGCCATTATTATTGTCTTTAGCTGTCCTGCCATATGGTTTATGATCATTTGTAGTCCCTTTGTGTTTTATTTCATTTCCTCAGAAGTGAAAAGGGGCACAAATCCATGAACTAAAGTTTTTTTAGGTCAAGGTGTGTATCTTATTTATTCTGTTATTCCTAGTATCTAGCACAGTGCTTGGCACACAAGGAAGAACAATTATTACAAAACATAATTCTAATTACAAGTATTAAGGTTGAATTATGTCCCCTCAAATTCTTTTTTTAAAGATTTTATTCATTTATTTTGAGAGAGAGAGAGGATGGGTAAGGGCCAGAGAGAGGGGGAGAGAGAGAAACTCAAGCAGAGAGAGTGAGGAGCTGACACGGGGCTTGGTCCCAGGACCCTGAGATCATGACCTGAGCTGAAACCAAGAGTTGGATGCTTAACTGACTGAGCCACCCAGGTGCCTACTGCCCCCAAATTCATATGTTGAAGTCCTAATCCCCAGTACTTCAGAATGTGATCTCATTTGGAAATAGGGTCTTTGCAGATATAATTAAGATGGAAGTCATACCAGAGAAGTCCAGATCCTAATCCAGGATTATTGATGTCCTTATTAAAAGGGTAGATTTGGGGGTACCTGTGTGGCTCAGTGGGTTAAAGCCTCTGCCTTCGGCTCAGGTCATGATCCCAGGGTCCTGGGATTGAGCCCCACATCGGGCTCTCTGCTTAGCAGGGAGCCTGCTTCCCTTCCTCTCTCTCTGCCTGCCTCTCTGCCTACTTGTGATCTGTCTGTCAAATAAGTAAAATCTTTTAAAAAATATTTTTTAAAAAGGGAGTAGATTTGGGAACAGACACATACATCAGGGAGAACACCATGTGAAGATGATGACAGCTAAGGGGGGGTGCTTCTACAAGCCACAGACAGCCCACAATTGTCAACAGAAGACCAGAAGCCACAGGGGAGAGTGGAACAGATTCTCCCTCACAATCCCATCCTGGCAGAAGGAACCAACCCTGACCACACCTTGAACTTAAATGTCTAGCCTCCAGAATTGTGCGGTTCCCTTGTTTCAGCCCCCAAGTTTGTGGTACCTTGTTATGGCAGCCTCGGGAAATGAATTCACTAAGTTAGTGACATCATCATCATCTTTAAAAAACTGGGTATGTTTATTTATAAGTGTAGTTCTTGGTGGTTTGAATCTATTCTGAAAGAGATGCTTTGGTTAATAGTATTTTGCATAAGCAGAAGTTATTCAAACCAAACATAATCAAGAGCAAAATGAAATCATTTTCTGGGAGGCACAATTCTAAGAAGTTATCTAAGTTTTTTTGGAAATGCAGTTATATTACTAAACCCTATGCCAAGAGTGTGCTCAGTATTTGACATCAGAGCTAAGTCGGTAGCTACAGTAAGCAGACTGAGATCAGCAGCAAAAGAAATCTCATTGTTTAATTTTATTCAAGTTGAAGTTCTGTAATTACCTCTATTACTTTTATGAAAACACTGTAAAGTGTTTACAGGGTCAAGTAACACTAGTAAGCAAATCTGTTTATGGCACTATTTTTTTGAACTCTCAAGAATAACTGATAATAAGTGTAATGATAAACTATGAAGAACAGCCCAACTTCCTTGACCTAACTGGTCCTTGTTACGTTGAATCCCATTTAGATTCTTAGGAAGAGGATTATATCGATTTGACACTGATAGGAAATAACAAGAGTTGAAGTATATTCATGAATATATTCTAAACTCAAGGAGAGTTAATGATGAGCCATACTCAGCATATAGAAAACAATGAATATTAAATGAAGGAATAAATGAAAAAGAATGAGTGGATTAAGAGAGCTTTTGAAAATGGAACCACAAAAGAGTAATTAATGGGAATTTTTGTGGAGTAGTGACTGTCTTGGATCATGTTTGCTACCTCCATCCTTTCTTCTAAGATGAAGTGGCAGAATTCCTATCAGGGAGAACATTACTACCTATTGCCTGCTTCCTTTGGCAGATACTCATAGCAGAGAAGGAACGGAGGGACTGAAGTTTTTAAGTATCTGCCAACTTCCCACATCCCCAAAAAGTAAGACCTGAAGTAAATGGCTCTTAATTTTGCAGTGCAGGTAATGAGTTTTGGCATGCAAAGATAAGCCCGTCCCTAAGTAGATGGAAAATTAAATTAATCTGAAAACAAAGTCTGAGAAGTGTGATGAAGTGCTTTGTCCTGAAGAGAACAGCTTGAAGATTGAAACCAGAGACTACTGTGGAAGGTGATCAGTGAAAATTTCCAATAGACAGAATTCCTGAGGATGTCTAAAAACATTAATGTCTAATAGTCCATTTTAAGATGTCTAACTGGAGTAACGTAAGCTCTGTTCCCTTATTCTGAAACTTCAGTAAAGTTTGGTGCACACATGTGCACACACACACACACACACACACATACACATAGCTCTGTATGTCTGATATGAATGGGTTTTTTTATATGGAGGAAAAGAAGTCACGTTCCAATGTTTGGATGAACCCAGTGCATAGGGTAACACTTTGCCACAGGAGATGGGTGGTGAAGAATTCAGTAGAACCAATAAGTTGGACTTGAAGAGTGTCAGCCTGAGGAACTTCAAAAAAAATATCAGGAAGATTTTGGATTTCCCACCAATGGCAAGATGAGGGTTAACTCAGTTTTTGAAATAGATCAATAGCAGAGTTTATCAAGTAAGATGACTTTGGATGCAAGTAACAGAGAACCCTGGTTCAATCTGACTTAAATGATAAGGTAGTTAATTATCTCACATAATGGCAAGGATAAAAGAAGGGCAGAAAATACAGAGGAGGGGTTGGTTGACGTTAAGGACTTAGGTGCTTTCAGTATCTTCACTCTGACATTCCCGACTGACAGCAAAAAGCAGTTCCTGGCAACATATCCTGATATAATATCCAGAGGCAGGAAAGAGACCATTTCTTGGAATCTCCTTTTTATGAATAAGGAAATCTTTCCAAGAAGCAACTCCAACAGACTTCCCTACATACCCAGTTGGTCAGAATTATATCACATGCCTGCTATTAAGCCAATCTCCTGACAAGGAAGATTGCTTCCCTCCAGAAACACCCTAATTGGTTTACGCCAATCAAAATTTTCTCCTAGGTTGGGTATGAGTCATCTTCACCTGAGTCACAAAGTAGGTATAGGCAGATACCTAAAAAATCAGGATTTTAGGTCCACAGTGTGACTTCCACAGGTATTTGAGTGTCAAGGAAAATGATACATTGCTGGATGTGTAAGAGGTACACATATATACATATATAGTTTGTAGACTGTGTTGTGTGTATATATATATATATACACAATATAATATATACTATATTAAAACTAGTGTGATTATAAGTCATAAATAATGGTTTTAGTGGTTCTCGCAATCCTTTTGTTTTATGGTAAAAATATAAACAGAGACTCAAAGTTGATTTTTTTTTTCAGCATAAAGGAGTTAGAATCCATTTAGGAAATGTTTTCAGTTAAAGGCATTATATTCTATGAAAATTGACAAAAGTGGAGTGCATCAAAGAAATCCTGTACTATGAGGATTAGAAGAATAAGCTGGGGCTATTTAACCTGGGGGAAGAAAAACACTTAGGAGACTATAACAGGAATCTTAATTTATTTGAAAAGTTAGTAAGGGGGATATGGTATAGAACTATTCTGGGTAGTTCAACAGGTTAGAAGTAGGACAATTGGCTAAAATTACAGTGAGACATCCTTCAAGTCAAGGAACATAGGCAGCTTGCAGCAGTGTTATTGAGAGATTCTTGCTTTGATAGGAAACCAGATCAGGTCAAAGTGACTTTATAACCTACTGTAAATTGACATCCTACCACATGGGCTGTGATGGCTAATTTTATGTGCCAACTTTGTTGGACAACAGGGTGCCCAGATATTTGATCAAACATTTTCCTGAGGGTGCCTGTGAGAGTGTTTTTAGAGGAGAATAACATTTCTTTTTTTTTAATTTTTTTAAAGATTTATTTATTTATTTATTAGTTAGAGAGAGAGAGTGAGCGAGCACAGGCAGTCAGAGAGGCAGGCAGAGGCAGAGGGAGAAGCAGGCTCCCTGCCGAGCAAGGAGCCCGATGTGGAACTCGATCCCAGGATGCTGGGATCATGGCCTGAGCCGAAGGCAGCTGCTTAACCAACTGAGCCACCCAGGCGTCCCAGAGGAGAATAACATTTCTATCAGTAGATTAAGTAAAGCAGGTTGCTCTTCCTAATATGAGTGGGCCATGTCTAATCAGTTGAAGGTCTGAGTAAAACAAAGCAGCTGACCCTCCTGCAGAGAAGAGGGAACTCCTCCTACCTGATTGCCTTTGAACCAGGACATCAGCTCTTTTTCTTCCTTCAGAGTCAAACTTAAACCCTGGCTCTTCTTGACTCTCTGGCCTACTGACCTTTGGACTGGAAATTATAGCATTGCCCTTCCTACCAAGTCCCCAGCTTGCTGACCACCGATCTTGAAACTTCTCAGCCTCCATGTTGTGTGAGCCAATTCCTAGATATAGATAGATAGATAGATGATAGATAGATAGATAGATAGATAGATAGATAGATAGATAGATAACCTCTTGTTGGTTCTGTTTCTCTAGAGAACCCTGACATATATGAACTGAGAACTTTTTACACGGCAAGCCTTTTTTTCAGTTCTTACAGGTGAGTGATTCATGTTCTGTAGATTATCCTTTTTACTTATTGCTGGTCTGAGGAAAACTAGAATTCTGGTTCTACAATTTTTATTGATCCATTCATCATTGTTCTTTTCACTAGGAAATGGAAACAGGGGCACCTAGCTGGCTCAGTCAGTGGAACATATGACTTGATCTCAGGGATGTGAGGTCAAGCCCTGCACTGGGTGTGGAGATTACTTAAAAATAAAATCTTAGAAAAGAGAGTTGAAACTGGTGGGCTGCAGGATCTTTTGCCCTGCCTCCAGGGGTCATGGTAAAACGATTTTTGAGAAATTCTCTGGTCTAGATCACATCAAAGGTCTCTTAGAACTTCAAAATCCCTGGGGCGCCTGGGTGGCTCAGTCAGTTAAGCGTCTGCCTTCAGCTCATGTCATGATCTTAGGTTCCTGGGACCGAGCCCCACGTGGACTCTGTCTCGGGCTCTGCGCTCAGCTCAGTGGGGAACCTTCTTGTCCCTCTCCCTCCACTCCATGCCCTGCTCGTGCTCTCTCTCTCTCCCAAATAAATATAATCTTTAAAAAGAAGTTGATATCAATCTAAGATACAACTATACACAAAATAGATATAATTCCTGCCCTCCCTATCAAGTAAGAAATACAAACAGGCAATTCTAATATACTGTGCTATGTGTTAAGCAAAGCCCAGGGACACGAAGGGAGCCCATGCCTATGTCACCTGTGGTAGTCAGGAAAGGTGTGGAAAGTCCTCTAGAAGTGACATCTAAGTTGTGATGTGAAAGGAGAGTAGAATGTAGTGAAGAGTAGTTGCCATGTGGTGTGAAAGAGGAGCGAAGAGGAGGTAGGAGGTTGGAGGAGGAGGTGAGAGATTTTGTCCAGGCAGGAGAAACAGCAGTGACAAGAACGCCACATGAAGTGGTACTAGATTTCACTGAGTCCACTCCCACCCCACCCTCTACTTTTTCTAGGCTGAACTGAGATCACAACATATCCACTGATAAAAATGGGAAGTTGTTACGACACAGCAGTGTTCATTGCCATCTGACAACTGACTTTCAGATAATCTTTGTACAGCAGTACTTGTGCAATTATTTGAATATTTTACTGCATTGGAACTTCATCTTTTATAAAAATTAATGAAAAAAATAAAAAATGTTGCTACTAACAGTGTAATTGAGACAAAGGCCAAAAAAAAAATCATTAGGTTTTCCTCATGTTGTGAATCTTCAGCCCAAATCAGATGCTTGCTGAAGTGGATTTCCTGTGAGTTCAGTGAAAGAAAAGAATGCTATCCAAGCACATTTTAAAAATACTGGAAATTTACCCTTTACAGTTGTGTCTAAAACATAAAATACAGTGACAATGGAAATGGAGAAATTGTTAAAATTATGGATTGCTCATTGCCATCCTTTTTTAAAAAAAATATTCTATTTATTTATTCGACAGACAGAGATCACAAGTAGGCAGAGAGGCAGGTAGAGAGAGAGGAGGAAGCAGGCTCCCTGCTGAGCAGAGAGCCCGATGTGGGACTCAATCCCAGGACCCTGAGATCATGACCTGAGCCAAAGGCAGAGGCTTTAACCCACTGAGCCACCCAGGTGCCCCAGCTCATTGCCATCCTTAAGTATTCCAATGATTCGAACACAGAAAGAACATTGTGCAAACAGAATAGGGACACACCTCACTAATGAACCTGTTACCAAGAGAAAGCTGGAATTCAAGTTTCTGTCAGTAATTTCCCAACATTAACAAAAGTGATCACTACTCTACAAAATATACATCACCAACTTCTTTCCAACGTGAAAATGAATTTTGTCTACTAAATGTCACCATAAATGGGAGAACTGGAATGTATGTTAAGAAATTTATCATATTCAATGTTTAACCTAGGTTTTAAATACATTACATATACATATGGCAGGGGTTAAAAAATAAAACCTTTGTACAATAATTGGAAATATTCTAGTGTTTGTATTATAATCTTACAAACCTGGTACAATATGTCTTGACTTTTGTTCACACATTTTGGGGGACCACAGTATATACAAAAGCAGACAACTACTTGTATTCTTGGACCTGGATGTGTGTGTGTGTGTGTGTGTGTGTGTGTGTAATGAGGGAAATGGTGAGTGACTAGAGATGAGACTACAGAGATCAGTTGACATTAGATTCTGTAAGGCTGCACAGGACACATAAAGGAATTCAGAACCATCCTGAGATTAATGGAAGTACCGAAAGTGTTGAAGCAGAGGAATTATATGAACCCATTTGCCTCTGGAAGATCGTAAGAGTTGCAGCATGAAGAGTGGATATAGGGGGGAATACACTAAACCCACTGGATCTGGATGGCAATAATGGTAAGCAGGTAGAAATGGCTCAGATTAGGAGAGTGGGAGTAGATATGGAATGGAATGGATGACTTCCAGATATCCTAAGGGGGAAAGTTTAAAAGATTGTGGTGATAGAGTAGATGTTTAGGGAGAAGATGGAAAATGCAAAGTAAACATTTAGATTTCCAGTTTGGAGCATTTGGGTGAGTGATGGCATCCGTTTAGTGTGGACATTCTGTGCTTGAGTTGCATGCCTATGAAACACCAAAGAGATATCAAGGAAGGAACTGAATATGTAGGTTTCAAGCTCAGGAGTGGGCTCATGGCTAGAAGTCATCAATGCATGGATGGTAAAACCATGGGCATGGATGAGATCATCCAAGAGAACATGTAAAGAAGACAAGAGTGATAAGAGCTTTAGACTTCCTTGGAATGGCAAAATTTAAGCAAAGACAGAAGGAGCAAGGACAACAGGGAGTGGCCAGAAAAGAAACAATGAAGTGCAGTATTACAGAAGCTAAGAGAACAGATTGTTTCAAAAAGAAAGGAATAATCAACAAATTCAAAAGTTGTTGAAACATTAAGAAGTTAGAGATATCATGGGGTGCCTGGGCAGCTCAGTTGGTCAAGGATTCAACTCTTGGTTTCAGCTCAGGTTGTGATCTCAGGTGGTGAGATCAAGCCCCATGTCCGGGTCTGTGGTGGGAGTGGAGCATGCTTAAGATTCTCTGTCTCCCTATGCCCCTCACCCCCTTCAAAAAAGAGAGAGAGAGATCATATAATAGGGGTGATATTGGTGACTTTATCAGAGTAGTTTCAGAGCAGTGTTGGGGATGAAAGCTTGATTACAAATGGTTGAGGAGTGACTTGGAGGTGAGGAAGGGGAGATAACAAGCACAAAAAATTCTCTGGAAATTTTTCTTTACTGAAAGGAAGAAGAATCTAGGTGGAAGCTAGAGGGAGAGAGGATATGAGGGAGATACCTTGTACCAATGAAAATACCAATGACAAGGAACGAGTAGGGTAAGAACTGAGTATACAGTGAAGAGAACAACTGATGGAGCTAAGTCTTCCAGTAGATAGGAGGAGTTGAGATTCAGAACAGAAAGAACAATGCTTTTCTATGGTAGAAAGAACAAAGAAGGGATTGATATGGTTCAAAAGATGTGTGTCTGGGTATAATAACTAACATCTCATGTAATTTTTAATTCTTATAATAAACTATACAGTATAAGTATTTTTTTTAAAGATTTTACCCATTCATCCATTTGAAAAAGAAAGTGAGCATGAGCAGGTTGGTGGGGGGAGCAGAGAGAGAGGGGCAAGCAGAATCCTTGCTGAGCACGGAGTCCAGCTACGCTCCCACGATCCTAAGATCATAACCTGAGCTGAAATCAAGAGTCAGATGTTCAGCCGACTGAGCCACTCCGGTGCCCCTAAATATTTTTCAAGTGTTTATTTTAAAGTTACCTCTACACCCAATGTGGGGCTCAAACTCAAAACCACAAGATCAAGAGTCACATGCTGTATCAACTGAGCCAGCCAAGCACCCCCGGTATAAGTATTTTAAAAGGCAGAGAATTGGGACACCTGGGTGGCTCAGTTGGTTAAAAGGCAGAGAATAATAGGATTTGTTCAAGTGTACTGCTCATTAATATTATTTTCTCTGACTTCCAAGACTCAAACCATCTAGATTTATGAAGCCTAGCCAGATGTTCCTTCTTTTGTAAGGTACCTGCTGCAAAGTCTGAAATATAGTAGATATTCAATAAATGCTAATTTAATTCCCTTCTGTTGGCTGACTCTGGACTCCAGTAGCCAGCTGCTTCACCACTAATGGCATCTAGTTCTCCTTTCTGGCTTCTCAGATCTGTACCTTCTGGTCTAATCCTACCTACCAGGTCCCTCCTGACTTTGTAAATACCTTCTGTTCTGGTCTATCCCCACCTTTGGAAAAGGGTATAGTATAATTAACTTAATGAAGTATATTAAAGACTAAATTCATGTTCTGCATGAAGATGTGAAGGCACCCTGTGTATGTGTATGTGTATGCTCCCCCCCCCACACACAAAGGAATACAGGAGCCACTAGAAATTGCTAATATGTGATAATTCCTCTGAACAGTAATACAACTTATAAAATGGAACAAAAACTAAGATGAGTATCAATTTTCACAGTCACAGATGAAGACCAAAGGCATACTTTCCCAGACTTTCTCCAAATATATCAAAGAGCCCTTAAATATCAAATTGGGTTCTTCATTTACTCGGGATGAAAATGTACGATTTTATTTATAGTTAACAAGTACAAACATTTGTTCAGGGCTGAAAGACTACAGAGAAACCTATAGAGAAGTAGAGAAATTAAATAGAACCAAGTTTATCTATTACCTCGTTCCAGGGAAATATTTCATTTGAAAGGTCAATCCGAGCAGCCAATGGCTTCTAAACAGTGAATATTTGATTACACAACAGTAAGAATTTATTTTTGGAACTAGTTTAGTGATAGGAGGACAATGTTAAATAAAGCACATCATCTCATGTACCTTAACTAGGTCTTAAAGAAAATGATATGAAACTACACAGCCTCAAGTCCAAAACTTTAATAGGTATATTATTAACATTTCTTTTACTATGTCAGGAAAGATTAAAAGAAACAACATAGAAATACTTTCAGCTATACAAATTCAAAGCTTCTATGACAAAAAAAAAAAAAGATTCCACCATTGTTTACATACATTTTTTTCTACATGGAAAATGCCTGTATCTAACATAATCTTACCAATTTTAACCCTGGGCAATGGGAACAATATAATTGGAAAATTTATTATTTAACACCGTACTTGCCTCATGTCAGATAAGGTTCTAAGCACTCTACAGGTGTAAACTCATTTAATCTTAAAACTATGTAAGAGAGGGGCACCTGGCTGCCTCCATCTGTGGAGAATGCAACTCTTATCCTGGGCTCATGAGTTTGAGCCCTATGTTGGGTGTAGATACTTAAAAATAAAATCTTTAAAAAGTAAAAATAAAACCATACAACACAATATGGTAAAACAAATAATTTTAAAAAAATGAAATTGCTATTTTGCTCTCCTACCCTGTCATATGTAGACAGTAAAGGTCCAGTGAAAAGATCTTTAACTTGGACTTAAAAGATTTGTTTGTTTCTGGCTCTATTTATGGTTCTGGGTGACTTTGGATAAGTTAATGAAACCGGAGCTTCCCAAACCTGACTTGACTGACGATCAGAATCAGGAGGCTGTTATATGTGCGCGCACGCGCGCGCACACACACACACACACACACACACACCTGTTTTTTAATTTTTTTAAATATTTTATTTAATTGCCACACAGAGAGAGGGAAAAAAAGGGCACAAGCAGGGGAGTGGAAGGCAGAGAGAAGCAGGCTCCCTGCCAAGCAAGGAGCCCAATGCAGGACTTGATTCCAGGACCCCAGGATCATGACCTGAGCTGAAGGCAGACACTTAACTGAGCCATGCAGGCATCCCCACATACCTGTTTGGAGGTGATTTTATATCTATATATGTATATAGATTTTTTTTTCTTAGTCAACTGATCGTCACAGTATACTTTTTATATTCATCCCTAAAATACTTTGAGTATTTATGCCTGACATCACAAGGAATACAAAGATGAACAAAACAAAATTTTTGGTGAAGACACAGCCATAAACATAAGAATAGTGGCTTAATTTTCAAAAACTCAAGTGTGGCTGAATTTTAGATCCTGCAGTCAATCACTCATAAGCCAGGAATGTCATATTATAAATACATTCTGGTCTAACAGTCATATCAAGCTGGTAACCACAGTATTAAGTACTACAGGGAACAGTGTCTTTGGGAGTCTCCAAAGTTTGACAATTTGTAGCAAGTCTTCAAGCCCTCTGGGCCTCTTTTTCTTAACGATGTGTGCCTCACAAAGTTGTTGTGAAACAAAATGAAGTAATATAATGGTTAAGGTACCATGGGTATTATAGACAATAACATGTATTTTGAGTTGTTTTTCCATCAATAGTGACAAATTGCTAATAACCACTGCTTTCTTATCTGGCCAATACACCCAAAGAGGCTTTTGTTGTTAACAGTTGTTTCTGTATGTGTAGTTAATGTATATTCATATAATATTTTTATAAATCGGTATGTAATAAGTATATGTATAAAGTATGCACATAATATAGCCATAAATATGTTTAAATATGTTTATGCATATACCTTTCAAAATACAAATACAGAAGCCACGAATCTAATGGGCAAAATTTCATCTACTGTAGGGTAGACTTTGGATAAAACCTCAGGGACCTACATATTTTATTTTGTATTTCTGATTAAACAATGATGGGAATGACAAAAGATTCATAGGAATGCTTCAGGTTTCAGATAAACATGTAACTGCAGATAAAATTCTTACTATCCTTTAGGGACATGTGTAATGCTTTCATAGAAAATTCCAGTAAACTAACTGCAGTAAACTAATCATTAGTTCTAAAACAAGATTCTGACAAAAGCATACCACTCTATACATCCCCTCCAAATACATTTTTTCTATAACAGCAGTGAACATAAGAACTGTAGTTACTAAAAATTCCTTTTACTTCTTACTCATAGTATATTTAATACACAAGGTTTGATCATAAATAAAAATTTACACTCACAAGAAGAAATCTGAGGGTTTTTTTGTTTTTTTAAAGCCTATTTTATTTTTATTTATCTTATTTTATTTTTCTAAGCCTATTTTAAAAACAGAATCCCTCATGTTCTTTGAGTTGCCCAGGCAGCATTTAGGAATGTTCATGAGTTCTACTGGATATTAGTGCTAATTATTAATGATATGTAGTCACAATTATACTCTTTCATCCAAGGACCTCAAAGAGCTTTTAAAGCATTAATTTGTTATTTCTTATAATATCTCTGAGAGGTAGGCCAGTAGAGGGTTATTATTATCTCTATTTTACAAAGAAACTAGGGCATGGAGAGGTTAAGTGACTGTGCTAGGGTCATAGGGTGAACAAAGAACAAAAAAGGGCCTCGAGATCATTGTTCTCATTTCCAGTTCAGTATGGTACCCATTAAAGGTTGTTTATTTAATACGCCTACATGTATTTCTACTCTAGGAAAACTGCAAATAATGTACTTGAATAATCTACGAACTAAAGGTGAGAGTTCTTTATTTTTTATATTCAAAAATGTTGAATAAAAACTAATAATTACTCTTTGGTTTGCCACTGTAGCTCTTATTCATAGGGCTTTTATTATTTGTAGCTTTCCAAAGCCTCTGCTCAAAATGATCCATTCTATTTCTGATTGTTTTCAGCTAGGTTAGCATGGCTATCAACAAGGAAGAAGCAACTGAGACAGGCTGACTAATGAACTTGAGGTTGTCTGTCATTGTGTTCCCATTGCTCACTCTTCTTGAAGGCATCTTCCTCATTCTCCACTCAACAGGTGTTTGTGCAAACTGCTGTCCTCAGTCCTTTCTGGCTGGCTTTAAAGAAGCTGTTTATTGTCAATGATTAGACCCAACAATTTTTAAATCAATGATATTTCATCTTTGAGTTTATGCTTATATACTAGTTATCATTGTCATACTGTTTTTCGTAAGCCTGACCTTTCTGGTCCAATAGAAACATTAAACATTTGAGTACTGGCATGGGCATATGTATTATTACCACATGGGGATTTTAAAAATGTAGTATTTCCTCAATTTTCCCAAGAAAAGGTAGGGAGAAAGAAGTGGTTTTGAAACTGTGCTCGATGAAGTGGGCCTGCAGTGGGCTTGGATGTGGTGATACAAGCCTTCGGTGTTTCTAACATCAGCCCAGAACTCTAGACCCATGCAGCAACTGCCATGAGACAGCATCACTGGCACCTCAAGCTAGCCAGGTCCAAAATGGCACTCATTTCCACATCCCCTCCCCTTTCCCATCCAAGCTATTCCCTATTCCATTTGGTAAATTACACCTTTACCCTCCCCCCAACGCAAAACAAGGCATCATGTTGCTACTTCCGTTGGCTTACCCAGAATCTTCCCCTCAGCAATCAATTACAATTACAATCACTTGATTTGGCATCCTGGTATTTTAGGAATCCATCTTCTTTGGGTGCTCACTGACACTCCCATAATGGTCCTTATCCTTTCTCTTGATATCTGTCAAGGCCCCTTGTCTACAAGCCCTCTTCCCCTCCACTAATGTCCTCTACCAACAGCCTAAATTGTAAAACTGTCCAGGGTCATTCCTCTATTCATTGCCTCACCAAGGAGTGAAAGACGGTTCACAATTTGGTTCCTATCTGCTTCTCCAGATTCATCCTTTTCAGCAACTCAGGCTTGAACTTTTAAGTCCTGTAATTACTACCCAGACTTCTAAACACATATTATTTATCCCTCTGCTGCATGTCCTTTTTGCTAGGATCTGGATTTACCATCCCACCCTTAAGTTTGTACTGGAAAATCCCTTATCTTGAAAATCTAACGCAGTTATGAGTCATCCATTCTTTCCTCTGATATACCATACTTCCAATCATAATTATTTGCTTCCATGTCTGCCCATTAGAGTGGGCATTCCTTGAACGAGTTGTGCAAAGCAGGGAATTGCTACTCAACAGGGGGAGGAGATAAGGGGATAAATAAATGTCAACAGGTAAGACTCCAAGTGCTAACGGATCTTAGGCAAACGATCTATTTCGAATCTGTGGAAGGAGTCAAATAGAGCAACCAATTTAGTGGAACTACTTCTAACTCAAGCTACCAAATCACAAGATGGGGGCGCCGTTTGAGCCCAGCGCCGCACCAGAGACGAGACCTGCGGTGTCCGGGGGGCTCGAGCCCCCTCAGTAAAATATCACAAACCACCCTAGGGCCCGAGCTCTCCAGAGATGAGCAGTTAGACCTGAGGCCCAGGGCGGCTACCGAAACCCTCTAGCCAGGGCAGGGAACTGACCAAACCTTCTCCAAGTATTCCGCCCGCAACGAGCCACGTCGACAGCTCCACTCGGGAAAACCCCGGCCACGGGACAGAGCGGCCTCCAACCCTTGGACAACCATGGAGAAGCCGCGGCCCCCGAAAGCAAGATGGCGCCCTCCGCTTTCCCCTCCTTCCCCGAGAACCCCCTCCTGGTCCCCAGAAGAGAGACAAGGACGTCGCGGCGCCGACGCCGAGATCCGGGAAACTCCGCGAGGCATGTGGCAGCTCCCGAGCCCCCGGGAGGCGATTCCAGATCGCCGGGCCCCGGGCGCCGGGGGCGGGGCGGTCCGAAGGGCAGCGCAGCCAGCTCTCGACACGCAGCGGGTGGACGCTGGCAAGCCCTCGCCCTCCTGGCCATTGTTCTCCAGCCCCGGCCCCCAACACCCTCCTCTCCACCCACAGACAGGAAGTTGCTCCCGAGCCGGCCCCGCCCCGCTCCCTCAGCGCCCCGGAAGTGATCTGCGGCTGCTGCTGCAGAGCGGCCAGGAGGAGGGTGGATCTCCGGAGAGCGGAGCACCCCGAGTCCTCCTCCTCCTCCTGCCGCCCAGGCTCCGCCGCCGCCCGTCGGACTCGTCCTTCTGCCGCTCGCGGCGGGCAGCCTCCCGGACGACAAGGGCCAACATCTCTCCGGCCGAGGCCAGCTCAGCCGCGGCTTCCGGAACCCGCGGGGCGGCGGACAGGCTTGCGGTGCAGGTGAGCGATGCCTGCCCGGGCCGCCCCGGGAGGGGTTGGGGCGGCCGGGGCGGCGGCGGCGGGGGTGTGTCCGGGCGGCTGCGGGCGGAGGCCCAGGCTCAGGGCCGGGACGCCGAGATTGCACATTCCATGTTCTGTCCGGGAGCGAGCTGTGGGACGAGCCCGGGCTGGAATCCGGGGCGCGGTGTTCACTGCCGTACGGGCGAGTGCACCTCCGAGAGCCGGCGGCTGCGGCTCGGTCCTCCGAGCCCAGCACCTCCTTGAGTTGGCCTCGTCGGAAGGTCACCCTGCATCTCTGGCCCGCCGCGCCGAGGTCCCGCCTGGGCGGTGCCCGCGACCTGGGGGGACCCGTCGCCACCGCCGCAGTCCCCGCGCTTCACTCCGCCCCTCTCCCCTCCTTCCCTTTCTTCCACTCCTCGCCTGTACTAGAGCAGTTGCTTTTTAAGCATCTCTGCCAGGGTTTTGTGCCAGTTAAAGGAATGGCTTTTTCAGACTGAAGTCATTAGATTCTCTGCATTGAACTGCACAGCTTTACCCATGTTAGGGTAATCTAGCCTCTAAAGCGAGGAAGAGAATACAGGTATTTTTTGAGTGAGAGGGTAATTCCTCTGGATTTGTTCCTTATGGATTTTCAGGAGTGGAAGATGTGATTTGTATGCTTTAGTCTGGGTATATATGTGTAAGTGGGTAGAGATGACAGCACAGAGAGGTGGCAGTGTTGTTTCAAGGTTTAAGGAGAATTAGGGAGTTAACTGGCCTTTGCTTGAGAAACCTGAATGTCCAGACTTGTGAGAGCTTATCCAGGTGTCTTTGGGGTTGTGTGAGAACTCCCGTGCCACGCCCTACGTGTCAAGCTGAAAAGCACCCAATTTACAAATTGTGTTTGGTGTGTGTTGGGGGGGGGTGTGGGGAGTGAGGAGGCCTTTGTAAAACGTGTGTCATTAGTTAATTTTTGTCCTGAAAGTACATTACAACTTTAGTCATGTTCCCAGACTCAGATAACAAAATGTGTTAGTAAATTCGCAGTAGAAGGTCTTTTTCTTTTTTTTAGCTTGTTTATTAATATATTTAAATGTATTTTACTAGTTTATGTATTTCTTTGTCTATTAATACAATATTATTGTAAAATGACTCTTGTGACTCTTCAGACGTTATTTTTAGACTTTAAATTTTTTTAGGGCAGAAACTATGGCTTATGCATCCCTGTGTTCACAAGTGATGACTGGCACATAGAAGTTATTCCCATATTTCTTCACTGAATGAATGAACGTGTAGGTGACCCCACAGTTCCATCAGGAATCATTTATTTTGTTGGTTTTTTGTGTCCCAGTTTCTTGACACATACAGACTTTGCTTTGTCTTAATGTTTTTTTTAACGTGATGAAAGGAAAATTCAAGAAGAATCCTTTGCTGTCCTTCTAAAACTATCCTCTGAAAGGTTAAAATTATATTTGGGATATTGTGATTGGGCATTATAATAGCTTGTATTCCAGTCTTCAGTACTTAACTACTTAAACATGTGTATCCAGGGTTATTAAGAAGAGATTTCCTAGTGATAGTTTATGTTTGGGATTGATAGCTGTACCGTATTTTTAATACAGAAGAGGAAATTAGAAGTCACTACTGTTTAGAAGCACGATACATCGCAGAATTGCTTATAGTGCCTTATTTCTCCGATGGGTAGAGGAAATCCTCTGACATCCTGACATGACCTTGGCATGATTTACCAGTAGCCACTTTCACATTTCTTTGTCGAGATCCTGATGTTCTCTAGTGTGTCTGCTGAATGTGCAGTCATCTGTATCACTTATTTTAAAGTAGTTTCATACAACCCTTTATTTGCAGGGCTTTCGGGGGGGGGAGGGCTAATTATAGGGAAGAATCTTTTCTGCCATTTGTGTGGGGGAATAATTTTTGTCTATAGATGGTTGGGTTATTTTCACTTCCGAGAGGTCCAGAAAAAAAGTGCTGATATCTTCTTTCCTCTCCAAATGCCTGGTGGTGGTCCTGCACTTGTTTTCCAAGCTCAGCTTCTGCAGGATATACATGAATGTACCAGAATCACTTCTTGGATATGTGTGTATCACTGTTATACACACTTATAATCCTTATAAATGGATGGCAAAGACAGTCATTTTTAAAATAGTATGTATTCTTGATGAGGAAAAAGATTATGATTTGGAAGTAGTAGGGAGAAAGTTTATGATTTTTATTGTTTTGTAAAATGTTTTAACTCTTAGACACTAAGAAGAGGGAGGCCTGCAGTTTCTTAGCAACATCACTGTACAGAGGAGAGATCTCTTAATTCAGCAACCCTCTTGGTAATAACAGTCCATATAACATTGATTGCCTGCCAAGCACTGTGATAAGAGCTTTAGTTATATTATTTTTAATCTCCGCAGTACCTCTGTAAGATAGGTAGTTTTTCCATACTTTACTAAGGCTAAGTGAAGCTGTTGGCTGGAAGCTAGTAGCTAGTATTTAGAAGAGTTTGGATTTGAAAGTACCGATTTCTGAGAGCATTGCATATTGCAGTTAATCCTAAAAGGCTGAGGAAAAACAAGTTTCTGATTGAGCTGAGCTTCAGGAACATGAATCTAATGATCTCAGCATTCTTGGCCATCCAGTGGGCCCCAGGGGTTACCACTGTTTCTCTCCCGAGTGCCTATGATGCGGTGTTCATCCGCCTGGGTGTGCCGGGAAGAAGTGGTTGGGTATTGTTGGAATAGGGATCCTGGAGGAGTAGAATGTTAGGAACTCAAGCAGTTGATCACTGCTTTTTGCTCTGAAATACCTGAATAATCCCTACTGGAGGGGACCATGGAAAACCTATTTTGTGGTGACCTTTCCTGAAACTTTGGCTTTTAGTTCTTTCACTAAAGGAGGTGGTGGGGGAATGTTGGGAGAGGGGAAGGCAGAATTGGGAAGAATGTAGAAGAGGCGAAAGTATCCTGGATCTGTTTTTACCAATTCAAACCAGGTATCATTTTCACTTTGGGTTTAATATAGAGGCTTAAAAGTGGCAGAGTTCTTGTAAGGGTCTGGTTGCTATTCAGTGCTGGTCAGCTCTCTTTACTCTTCCCAAACCTGTGCAGTGTTGGGGGGGAGTTTGTTTTTTGTTTTTTGAAAAATGCACTTTTAATGGGCTTAATTTGAAGGATGTGTTCATCTCTTGGTTAAAAAAAAAAAAAGTATGTAGCTCTAAGTAACAAATGACTCATTCCAGCCCCCATTAGGAACAGTTATTCTTTGTTTTTCTAAGACACCTTTCTTACTACCTTACTACACTCCAAAGGATTTGGTTACAATATAGAAAAAGTGAAAGTGAGGTGCCTGGGTGGCTCAGTGGGTTAAGCCTCTGCCTTCAGCTCAGGTCATGATCCCAGGGTCCTGGGATCGAGCCCCGCATCGGGCTCTCTGCTCAGCAGGGAGCCTGCTTCCTCCTCTCTCTCTGCCTGCCTCTCTGCCTACTTGTGAGTTATGTCTGTCAAATAAATAAATAAATAAAATCTTTCTTTTTTTTTTAAGTGAAAGTAAAGCTCTGTGAGTTTTAAGAGTCATGTGAGTAAATTTTGGAAAAGAATTTGAATCTTTGATGTAATTATACCTGAAGGTACAATTCCTCAGCATCAAGAGGGTAGTCTGTACAAGCCAAAAACAGCAAGCTTACATAAACTATTAAAATACTATTCTTCAGGTCCTTCACAGTTAGAGTTCTCTGTTAGATGGAATAGACCTAACGCTTGACACACATAATCTCCTTGAAGTCTGGGATCCAGTTGGGTTGCCAAATTCACTTACTGGAACTAGGTATCAGGTTTGACAATGTCAGGTTGGAGAATAAAACATAGCAAGATTATGAAATGACTTCTACTCCCAGATGCATCATGAAGGGTGGGCAGAGATCCCCAGTTTCCACAAAGATCATGATTGTAGTCATCTAAGCCACAGGACCTCTGCTTCCTAATGCAGTTGAGTAGCTAGCATAGTTCTTCCTTGAAGATGGAGGCTGCCCACTACTGATTGCAAGTGCTTTAATTCAGCGGCCCTGTCTAGGTCTGTTCTGGGTTGCTGCAGCAGTGAGTTAGCCTTTTATTGCCTGCCCCACCCGGATCTGTTCTCCACTCTTGGTTAGAGCAGTCGTGACACTCCCCTGCTTAAAGCCCTTTTGCAGCTCCTTCTTGTCCATTAATAAAATCCAAACTCCTATAATTCTTAATCTTACATACAAAACTTTCAGGACCTGCTCTTTCCCTAACTCTCTAGCCTCGTCTCTTCTCTTCCAGGATATTCTGTTCCAGCAGTACCAAACTTCTAGAATGCTAGCATTTTTTTGGTTCCCCATTTCTTCTTGTAGTTTTAGCCATCCCTCTTTACCCCAATCTGGTGTATGCCTGCTTGTCTTCCAGCACTCCCTGTGGGTTATGCCTCTCTAAAAACTGTCTTGATTAGATTCTTTCTCTTGATCTCATCTCTAAAAACAAGAAACTGAAAAACCAACAAATAAAAACTTCAACAACTTTCGAGACTGGACTAGTTGCTCTTTTTGTGGGCTGCCATAAATTCCAACATAGCACTTTTACCACTATGAGCAGTGCCTTCATTAGTCTATTATAAATTTTGTTGACCACAGTCCATAGTAACTACACACAGGGCTCATAACTACACACAAACTACGCCCAACCACCTGAGCCACCCAGGTGTCCCATCAAATATATTAATCTTAAATATATTACATCTGGATTTTTAGTTATCATCAGAGAGCCTTTCTTTATTCCCCAGTTATAGAGAAATTTACCCATGCCTTCTAATACTCAGTATAATTTCATTTTCCACATTCAGTTTTCTGATCCATTTAGAGGATATTTCTGTATATGGTGTGAGGAGTGGATATAATGTTATCATTTTCTACATGGCCATCCAGTTGTCCCAGTGCTATTTATTTTTAGAAAATCTTTGTTTCCTTTATCATATACTAGGTTTCTCTCCTTAGTTGGGTGTATTTTATTCTGTGGGACTATCTGACTATTCAGGCACCAGGATCAAACTGTTTAGTCATAGAGGCGTTGTATATGATTTCATACCATGTAGGACTAGTCCCCACTGTAGTTCGTCCTCTTCATTGTTTTCCCTGCTATTCATGCATGTTTTACTTTTCCATATGAACTTTAGCATCAGTTTATCTAAGTCCATTCATTAAAAAGCTTATTGCTATTTTTATTGAGATTGCATTAAACTTATGATTTAACTTAGAACTAATTTCTTGATGATGTGGAGACATCTTAACCTAGAACAAGCAATGTTTTTTCATTTTCTTAAAACTATTTTTATGTCTTTGCAGAATGGTTATAGTTTTCTTCATACCAGTTTTGAATGTTTCTTGTTAAGTTTATTCCTAGGAATTTTATGTTCGTTGCTGTGTTGTTGCTGCTATTATAAATAGAATTTTCTTATACATTATATCTTCTGGTTATTACTCATGTATATGAATATTGCAGGTTTTTGCATGTTTTCCTGCTACCTTGCTAAACTCACTGTTTGAGGTACTTTGATCATTGCTTCTTTTAGGCTCAGATACTATTCTGTCACCTGCAGAGATTTCAGTCCTTTCTTTTCCAATGGTTATACTTCCAATTGTTTATTCTATCTAACCACATCAGTTAATATCTCCAGGACAATTAAACTGCAGTTTAACAGTGTCTTTAATAAGAGATACTGCTTTATTATTTTTTTCTGTGGATATACAAAGATATACATTGTACTAGATACTAATGTAGATATGGAAGTGACTTTCAAAGATTGCAGTCCTTCACTGTCTCTAATTATAAATGGAGATGCATGTGGTGAGAGGCAGGGAAAATGGACTTTCCTAGTGGGCAAAGTATAAAGATAAGCAAGGTAAGGACTGCTCTGTAGTTTCCCAGTTCACGCATCCATTCCTAAGTTTTGTTCTTTCTTATCTTGCCGTGCAATTTTGTGAACTTCATTGTAATCTCTCAGTCAGTCATGGATGCCACAGGGTGACCTCCTTTTCTCCCCTAGGCTAAAGCTGCTGTGGATCTATGATGATCTAAGGGTGCCCTTCCTGGCTTTCGCAGTCTCAAATGGTTTCTTTCCATTGTAAACAGATAAATTAGGCTTACCTTGTATTGATGTGATTATGGCTTGGGTTCTTGGGGCTATAGGTCATATGACAAGGCAGGTTTGTAATTAGATGAGTTTATCCATGGAAGTGACCTAATGCACACAGATGTGAGGTGGTTCCAAACAAGTTTGTAGAGCCTCTATCATCTGTTCTTTCTCCAGAATTCATTTTCAAAGATTTAGTCCTCTAGCTGGAAGTGATGTGTTTGTGTGGACTCAAATGTTGGGCATCCAGCACACATTCCATCCACCTGTCAGTTATGGACACACACCAGTGCTGTCTCCCAAGTTCTAGAGGGTGCTTTCATTTCACTGCCATCTAAGTCACCCAGGAAATTTAAATAGCATATTTTCTGTAGATTCTTACAATTTCCCAATTATCTAGGTCCATCTGTGAACTCCCAGTCTACATCCTGTTGTCTTTTTCATTCTAAGTATTTCCTTTCCCAAGAGTGCTGGGTGGCAGAATATTTATTAATTTCTTGCATCTTATGCTGAGGAGCTCCTCCCCAGAAGTCCCTACAAGTCTTAGTCCTTGGCCTGTTGTCCATCTTCACTGTCCCGGGAACACTGATAGGTAGGTTATCCAATAATCTCTTCTTGTCCTAGGTTGAAGAGGTCTCACTCACCAGGTGAGTGAGTGGTCCATGGTCATTTGGCCATCTCCATTTTTCCTGAGACCTGTGTTACCTTTTTCTCTTTGGGTCATGTGGCCTCTCTGGCTTGCAGTTCAGCCTTGACAGGGTGTGGGGACTGCCTGCCTTGAAGACCCTCACATCCCACCCTCTGGTACATGGATGGCACCTTGATGGCAGAGTTTGGGGAGGAGGCTGATTTTTTTTTCTCTTCATGTTTTTTTCCCTTACTTCACCTACCCCCACCTTTTAAGGCTGAGGACCTTATCCCTGTCTCCCCTCATCCTTCTGCCTAAGACATTTTATCTGTGACAGAAAATCCCCATTCCCTGAGGTCTTCAGTTGCCCTAGTGTTAATGCTTGGATTATTGGTAACTTTCCCACTACCCTGTTGGTCTCCAGAGTCTTCCTGTTTCTGTGTCTGCATGCTACAACTGAGATGGTTCTCCGTGTCTATTACTTCATTTATTCTTGTTTGCTGCTTGTGGGTTTTAGTAGCTTTCTTGATCCATTAGAATAAATAAAACTTGATCAGTTGCTCTGCTTATTTCTTATTCTTTGCTTTGGCTCAGATCCTAAAACTCATTCTTGTCTTCATATTTTGTTTTGTTTTTTAAAGTTTATTTGTTTAAACTCTTTGTACAGTAACTGGTCATTTATGTTTTTCATTCTGTAAATTGTCTTTATGTCATTTGCTTATTTTGGGGGAATGGAGGAGCTGGACTTAAAAAAAATAACAGATTTATTGAGACATAATTCACATACCATAAAATTTACTCTTTTAAAGTATAATTCAGTGGTTTTTAGTACAGTCACAGAGTTGTGCAACCATCACTACTGTCTGATTTAAGAACATTTTCATGACCCCAAAAAGAAACCCCATGCTCGTTAGCTGTCACTCCTGATTCCCTCTAGCTCTGATCCACTTACCATCTGTACAGATTTTCCCATTCCGGACATTCCTCGATTCCATAAATGGAATCATACAATGTGTGGTCTTTTGTGTATGGCTTCTTTCACTCAGCATGTTTTCAGTGTTCATCCAGGTTATAGCATGTATCAGTACTGCGTGCCTTTTTATGGCTGAATAATGTTCCCTTGAATAGATGTGCCACATTTTGTTTATCCGTTTATCAGTTAAGGGACAGATTTGGGTGTTTCCACTTTTTGGCTTATATTGGAAAATGCTGCCATGAACATTGATGTACATGGTTTTGTGTGGACATGTGTTTTCATTTCTCCTGGGCATATAGATAGGAACAGAATTAGTTAATCATGTGGTAAGTCCATGTTTAACATTTTGAGAAGTTGCCAAACTGTTTTCTAAAACACCTGTACCGTTTTACTTGCCCAATATGGGTGTATGAGGCTTCCCAGTTTCTCCTCCTCCTTCCCAGTTTCTCCTCCCCAACATTTGGTATGGTCCCTCTTTTTAATTACAGCCATCCCAGTGGGTGTGATAATCTTCTTTCATTTGCTAGAATACTTTGTCTAAGCTGCCCTGTGTATGTGAAGTAATGACATCTTAGCATATCATGTTCTTTTTCTTCTTAGATATTTTACTTTGAGGCCCAATTCCAAGAATGTTTTCTTTATTGTAAAAGCTATAATAAACGTGACTTTTTATTTGAACTTCCAGGTGAACTTTGCTTTTGATTCATAACAAGATTTCTGTTTTATATTAGTGTGTCTGATGAGTTTCAAGCTGTTATAACTTTAAATTGTTAAAAGCACACTGTTAAAAATTGTGGCATAACAAGTAGAAAGACAAAATGCCTAAGTTAGAGAGTGAAGGGGAATCATTCATAGTGGACACTGACAATATTTTGAAGATTTGCTGTGCAGTGTTGACTACAAAATTGAGAAACACCAATTACACACAGGAGTAACCAAAAAAGATGTTAGGTTTGATCCTATGTTTGTATTCCTCTTCTTACACGTAAGGTACCAAGTGTAAGTGACTAAGTTTTTTAAAATTGAAACTTAGCATCCTTGTGTACATGATCTTGTTTGATTTTTATATCAGCCAAGAGTTATAGGTGGGATGGGTGCTCTTTGGGGTGGGAAAATTGACCTTCATTCAACAATGTTTTCTTGGATATACCTATAACTTAAATATTTCCACACCAACAAATAACTATGTTGCTTTGTCTTCAATGATTATTTCAAAAAGTGTTAGTATTAGCATATAAAGCTCTAATTTGCTAAGTCTCTGCATAATTATCTTATACTTTAGTTCCCATTGTTCCATATTATTATCTGTATGTTCATAAAAAGAGGCTGATCTCTGTAGCTCAGCTATATAGGCCTCTGTCTGAAATGCGTAGAGAACTGCATTGGTGATTCTTTTACATGTGTTTACATTTTAAAATGAGAGTGCTCTTTTCTCGCCCCACCAGCCTTGTATTTTGAAATATTCCAAACTTATAAAAAAATAAAAGAGCAGGGGTGCCTGGGTGGCTCAGTGGATTAAAGCCTCTGCCTTCGGCTCAGGTCATGATCCCAGGGTCCTGGGGTCAAGCCCGGCATCGGGCTCTCTGCTCAGCAAGGAGCCTGCTTCCTCCTCTCTCTCTGCCTGCCTCTCTGCCTACTTGTGATCTCGATCTCTCTGTGTTAAATGAATAAATAAAATCTTAAAATAAAAGAGCAATATATTGTACGCCTGTATTTCCCAATTACCAATTATTATTTTGCCCCATTTGCTTCATCTTTCTAAGTATAGATGTTTTTATTTTTCTCTACTATTTATGAAAGAAGGCTGAAGACCTCATGAAACTTGGCCTCTATATACTTCATCTTGCATCTTCTGAGAATAAAGGCATTCTCCTGTATAACCTTAATGCTATTGTAACACATAAGGAAATTAGTATTAATTCTAAACCATCATTTAATATGTAGCCCAAATTCAGATTTCCTTCCCTCGCTGCCACCCAGCGTCTTTAGTAGCTGTTTTTCCTCTGATGCAGGGTCTGATCAAGGTTCATGATTTCTCTTTGCTTATTATGTCTTCTTTAGTCTCTTATTTCATTTTTTCTAATTAACTTTTTTGAGATATAATTTACGTATCATTAAATGCACCTGCTTAAGTTTACCATCATTTTTAGTAACTGATTATGTAAACATCACTATAATCCAGTTTTAAAACATTTTTATCACTTCAATAAAATCCCTTTGCCCATGTATAGTTAATAATCCCCTTTCGTACCTCCAGCCCCAGGCAACCATTAACTTACATTCTGTCTCCACAGATTTGCGTTTTCTGGGCATTACTATAAATGGAATCATTCCATAAGTCTTCTTTGGGTTTTTTTCTGGTTTGTCATGTTGTGGCATGTGTCCATATTCTTTTTATTGGTGAACAGTAGGTATGCCATTTTATGGATATGCCACATTTTGCTTATCCGTTTACCAGTTGATGGACATCTGGATTGTTTCCCCTTTTTGGTTATTATGAATAATTCTGCTATGAACATTCATGTAAAGGCCTTTGTGTGGACATATGTTTTTATTTCTCCTGGGTATATACCTAGGAGGAGAAATGCTTAGTGGTATGGTACATTGATGTTTAACCTTTTAAGGAGGTGCTAAACTGTTTTCCAAAGTGGCTACTTGTTATTTTGCATTTCTACCAGCCGTGTTTGAAAGTTCCCATTTCTCTGCATCTTTGACAGTGCTTATAGTCTTTTAGTAATTATTATGGCCATTCTGGTGGCTATAAATTGGTATCTCATTGTGATTTAATTGCATTTCCCTAATGACTAATGGTGTTGAGCATCTTTTCATGTGCTTATTAACCATTCAGAAATTTTCTTTGGTGGAATGTCTACTCAGATCTTTTTCCTGTTTTTTTTTTTAATTGGGTTATCTATCTTATTATTGAATTGTGAGTTCTTTGTGTGTTCCACATACAGTCCTTCATCAGATATGTGATTTGCAAAGATTTTCTTCCAGAGAATGCTCTTTTGTTTTTGTAATGATGTTAACCATGAGCCTTGCTTAATTTTTCTCATTTGCCATGGGGCTTTTTTAGACAATTGGAATAAAAGCTAAATATTTCCTTTCTTTTTCTTTTTTTTTCTTATTTGACAGAGATCACAAGTAGAGAGGCAAGCAGAGAGACAGAGGAGGAAGCAGGCTCCCCGCTGAGCAGAGAGCCTGCTGCAGGGCTCTATCCCAGGACCCTGAGATCATGACCTGAGCCAAAGGCAGAGGCTTTAACCCACTGAGCCACCCAGGCGCCCCAAGCTAAATCTTTTCTTAATTCTTCCACATGTCTAGCTACTACAGAAGCAGAGTAAATAGTTAAAGACAGTGATAGTTACCTTCATCTTCCTTCTGCAATTAAGCAGTGACAAACTTCCCTTCTGAACCATAAGAAGCAAATAGAGATACTGCAGATACTAGGGCTCTTTCAGTTGTAACAGCCAGAAATCCAGTTTAGACTGAGGGGTTTTTTTTGTTTGTTTGTTTGTTTTGAGATTTATTTATTTGACAGAGAGCACAAGCAGGGGGA
Source organism: Taxidea taxus jeffersonii (assembly GCA_003697995.1). Classification (NCBI taxonomy): domain Eukaryota; kingdom Metazoa; phylum Chordata; class Mammalia; order Carnivora; family Mustelidae; genus Taxidea; species Taxidea taxus. The sequence continues at coordinate 62,226 of ML103949.1, forward strand.
GTGAGAAAGGAAGAAGCACAATCCCGGCTGAGCAGGGAGCCCAAAGGGGTCTGGATCCCAGGACCATGGATCACAACCTGAGCCAAAGACAGTCTCTCAGCAAAGTGAGCCACCCAGGGATCCCTTAACTGTCTTGGGCCAAACAGAATGTTGGTGTTTTTCTCTTCATTCTTCAGCTCTGATTCTTTCTTCATTCTCTTGGCCAACTCTTCACATGGTTCCCACTTTCATCTCCAGATTCAGTTCTTCCAGCTCAGCAGAAAGAGCCAGTCTTTCTCTCTGTAGCCCGGGGAAAGGAGCACTTGGCCACCTGGGTCTCTTGTCCACTTCTGAGAGAGGCAGAGCATCCAGATTTGCAGGCCTGTTGTAATGCGGTGAGTGAGAGGGTGGTTCCCACCAGACAAAGGAATGCTCAGCAGACAAGCCATATGTCTGCTTCTTGAAGGGTGTCAGGTGATTTTTTGCCCACTTTTATGAAATTAAACCAAAAGTAATACATAGAAAGTTGACATCTGGACTTTGGGGGGGGGGATCACGTTTGTTATCCGATTAACTTTAACCCTTTACTAGTAGTACTTTTTCTTAAATAAACTGATGCAATATTTGATTTAAACTAAAACATCCCACTCACCTCCTCCCCCTCACCTGGAGGTGAGGAGCAACCGACATTAACAGTGGTAACAACTTGGTAATTGTAGCTGATTTTTCTGTACTTGTCTTGATTGTTCTTTCGTGTAGTTTTCTGTAGCTGAGTGGGGGTTGTATCCAACTGTCTTGGAGTTCCTACATTCCTACAGATTGCTGAAATCAATTTTTTATAATCAGTTTCCTTCCTCTCCTCTTTCATTTACTTGGATTCTCAAGCTCTGTCAGTGTCCATATGTTGTATGATTCATTTTCAAAGCGATTTTTTAAAAAGTAAGGATAGTTCCCAATTCCTTTTCGTGACATTGGGTTTATGATGTGTATGGTGATAGTGATGGTGCTGTTGATGTAGTTGTGAGTTTCTGGCTCTGAAAAGGAAATAATTTTTATCACTTAAAATGTTTCTTATCTAAAACCTTTGATAGATATATTTGCTATATAAATACTGTCCCTGAAGTTGAACAAATGACTTTGGATACTGTGTGGCTCTTATGTTGTTTCCATACTTTTCCAGTACTCCTTAGGATTTGTTTTCAATATGAAAGTGAAATGCAGAAATGAGAACTTACGGTTTGGGGTTGTCTGTATAAAATGTGTCATGTCTCATTGAGTTAGAAGAATGGGCCTTGAAAGGTTTTCTAGTGTGTTCTTCCACAGTTAACAAAAATCCGTTCAAAACTATGCAGGGGCGCCTGGGTGGCTCAGTTGGTTAAAGCCTCTGCTTTCGGCTCAGGTCATGATCCCAGGGTCCTGGGATCGAGCCCCACATCGGGCTTTCTTCTCCGAGGAGAGGAGAGCCTGCTTTCTCCTCTCTCTCTCCCTGCCTACTTGTGATCTCTGTCTGTCAAATAAATAAATAAAATATTGAAAAAAAAAAAAACCTATGCAGCCACTAGCCATTGCTTAAGCTCTTGCAGTGATCTTGTGGAAATCTGGGTCATTTTTGGATATTTGCATTTAAAATTCATTCTTGTTGGGGTGCCTGTGTAGCTCAGTGGGTTAAAGCCTCTGCCTTCGGCTCAGGTCATGATCCCAGGGCCCTGGGATGGAGCCCCGCATCGCGCTCTCTGCTCAGCGGGGAGCCTGCTCCCTCCCCTCTCTCTCTGCCTGCCTCTCTGTCTACCTGTGATCTCTGACTGTGATATAAATAAATAAAATCTTTTAAAAAAATAAAATAAAATTCATTCTTGTTTTGTACAGAAGTGTGTTTCCTCTGACTTCTCTTTGTGCCTGGTTTGCTCTCTGAAGAAGCACTTAGTACACAAACATTTTTGAGCCCTCGTTAAATAGTACATCTGTTGACGGAATTGAGAACAGGCATTTTGCAGATATCTTTCTTCAAATAATTGAAGATGGCAGTGATACAACTCCTTTGCCTGCTTCCTTAAGTGTCTGCCTATTCAGGCCAGACATCCCTCATTTCTTTATAGTTAGTTCCTAACTCTCCTGATCACAAGCTTCCAATAATAATGCAGTAACATTCATTTATTTTGAGGTCAGATTTTACAACTTAAAATGTTAAACACAATCAAAGAGGAAGGAGGAAACTAGAATTTGTAGATTTCCTCCTATGGCCAGGCCATGATCCTAAACAATATCAGATTCATTATTTCCATTTAATTGTCCAGATTCAGCCAGGTGGGGCAGAAGATAAGGAAATATTAAAGGCTGTAAGAATCAGGACGGGACGCCTGGGTGGCTCAGTTGGTTAAGCAGCTGCCTTCGGCTCAGGTCATGATCCCAGCATCCTGGGATCGAGTCCCACATCGGGCTCCTTGCTTGGCAGGGAGCCTGCTTCTCCCTCTGCCTCTGCCTGCCACTCTGTCTGCCTGTGCTCTCTCTCTCTCTCTCTAACAAATAAATAAATAAAAACTTAAAAAAAAAAAAAAAAAGAATCAGGAATTCAAGTATGAAAACATAGAAAAAACAACATACCTTTGAACATCCACAGTAGAAAAGCAAGGTCCTAGCAGGCTGTTATGCATCTGATGCTCAAGAGAATAATTAGTCATCTTTCAAAGTCTTACATTATATCTAATTACAGTAAGCCTGGTAGTGTGCATCAAACAATTTTTAGGGGTGAAGGGATGCTGCTGAAGGCAAGCACATAGGCAGTAGTGATCAGTGAGGGACAACTAGGAAGGGAAGGCAGGAGGCAGAAAGCTGTAACACGATATTAGGAGAATTCAGAGTTCCACATTCTAGGGCTACTGAATCCAGGGAAACCTGCCCCAGATTCATAAGAGCCTCTGAGAACAGAAGAATAGGGGCTCATTATGATTCTGGTTTATCAAGGAATTTTTTTAAAAACTATTCAGTTAAGTTGAGGAATTTGTGAGACATATGATTCTGAACTCAAAATCTTTGTTGAGTGCACCTCAAAAATTAGATACTATCCTTCCTGGATACTGCTTCTGTTGGCTAAATCGCTTGTTTCTCATCGATAATCAGATCTTTACTAAATTCTCATGATGATGATTTTTTTTAATGTATGTTAAGCACTAAGTAAAATAAGCTGTTTACTTGTTGATTGATTGTGGGAGGTGACCTATACAGTTAGAATGTGTCATTTCCTGTAATGTTGGCTGAATTACCAAGGTTCTCACGTCTTTGGTGTGTTACGGTTTATTACAACTTGTCTTCCCTTTGTGTGCCGGCACATTCTAGTCCGCTTTCCCTGCCATCAGTTGATAAATATTTAGAGAATGCTGTTAAGCAAAACAATTTAACTTTTCGGGGCGCCTGGGTGGCTCAGTGGGTTAAGGCCTCTGCCTTCGGCTCAGGTCATGATCCCAGGGTCCTGGAATGGAGCCCCACATTGGGCTCTCCGTGGAGCCTGCTTCCTCCTCTCTCTCTGCCTCTCTGCCTACCTGTGATCTCTGTCAAGTAAATAAATAAAATCTTTAAAAAAACCAGAAAACAAAAAACAATTTAACTTTTCATATAAAAATGTATGTGAGTACTTTTAAAATTACCTAATTAACAGTTGCTTTCTTTTGGATTGGGAAGTAAAAGTTTAAGATTGTATTACTCCAGAAATGTTTTAGATTTTACCCTTTCTCTCCTTTTCTTCCAAACCCCAGCTGTTCATTTGGTTCCTATTTTGATAGAAGTAGTCAGTTGCCCTTTATCCTTATAAGTTTCAGCTGTCTCTAATATTATTACATCTTTAAGTGTTTGATGTACATATTGACAGCTTGTTCTTCAATCAAAAAAGATTAAAGTGTATAGTGCCAGAATATTGATGGGGTTTTGTTTTTTGGGTTTGTTGGTTTTTTGTTTTGTGGTGTTTTTTTTTTTTTTGGTTGTTCAAAACCTAGCAGTAATCTTGTTCAGAGCATTGCTACCATTGATGATTATAAGGAAGTAATCTTATCTGTGCTTTCAGTGAAGTTTTAATAACTTCATATTAAGAACAGTTTGTTATGCAGTGTAGAATTATAGAATGTATATAATTACCTGACAGACTTGTGAAAAATGTGGGAAACCCAACCTCTGCTTATAAATTGTGCTCTTTCTTTATGTTGATAGATGAAGAAGTATGATACAGTCAGACTTTTCAGTGATTTTCCTTAAAAGTGCGAAGTGCTCTTTGGCTTAAAGTACCGAGACTCTAATTATAACATCATTTGGGTTCAGAACTCAGGACTCATTTTTTCAACTTACTGTCAGTGTAAAATATTTTCACTGACATTTAAGTATTTGGGCCAAGGGTAAAGAGCAGCAGGTTTCCTTTTTGTAGTTTACTTTTGCTAGGTTAGTCAGTAAACCTCCGTTTTAGGGCAGAAGGGTTTAGAAGGAAGCATTCCGTTTATTGTTTTTGTTTTCTTGGGGAGAGAGCTCAAGAGTGCGTGCACTCGTGGGAGTGGGTGGGGGTTTGGTAGGGGCAGAAGGAGAGAGAGAATTTTTTTTTATTTTTTTATTACCATATAATGTATTATTAGCCCCAGGGGTACAGGTCTGTGAATTGCCAGGTTTACACACTTCATAGCACATACCTTCCCCAGTATCCATAACCCCACCTCCCTCTCCCTACCCCCCTACCCCCCAGCAACCCTCAGTGTGTTTTGTGAGATTAAGAGTCTCTTATGGTTTGTCTCCCTCCTGATTCCATCTTGTTTCATTTATGAAGAGAGAGAATCTTAAGTAGGCTCCATGCCCGGGCAGAGCCCTACGTGGGGCTGGATCTCAGGACCCTGAGATCGTGACCTGAACTGAAATCAAGAGTTGGACACTTAACCAATTAAGCCACGCAGGCATCCCAGGAAGGATTCCCTTTTAAGGCAGTCATATGTAAGTAATTTTGAGGTGAAAGTTGTTAATAATGTGTGTTTTCTTCATCCCAAAACTTGGACATGTTGCCAATAATGTTTCAGAAATGGAAACAAGAAAGGGAAGATTAATAGTAGCTGAGGGGATTTTTTCCCTTTAGAAATTGTCATTTGTTTTATTTATTCTTTAATATTTGAAGCTGATATGCATTTATTTGTTAGTAGTATGAAATGTTTTTTTTTTAATTTTTTTTAAGATTTTATTTATTTATTAGTTAGAGAGAGAGAGCACAGGCAGAGACAGAGAGGCAGGGAGGAGCAGGCTCCCTGCCGAGCAAGGAGCCTGATGTGGGACTCCATCCCAGGACGCTGGGATCATGACCTGAGCCGAAGGCAGCCGCTTAACCAACTGAGCCACCCAGGCGTCCCAGTATGAAATGTTTTTAAGAGAAGTATAGAACACTTTGGGGGAGACAGTATGTGCGGTGACATGAGTGTAGGTTTTGATTAATAAAATGTTTGTTGAATTAATAAGCACCTGTTGTGTGCCAGGTATTGTGCTGGATGCATAAAAGGACGGGCACTCAACCTAGGCTTAAGGAACAAGGAGAGTTTTCTGGAAGTGACAACCAGGAGGATGAGTAGGAATTTGGTAAAAGAAGTCAGGGTCTGGCTGAATTGGACATTGAGGGTTCAAGACTAGGGAATCAAATTCATGCCATGGATTTAAGAGTGAGTGTGGTGTATTCTTGAGGGGAAAGGAGGAGAAAGTGCAAAGGCCCTGAGGGTTGTAGACAGATCATAAAGCCTGTCATCTCAGGCCTTTGGGGAGCCATCAAATAAATTTAGGAAGTATTATGATCAGATTTGTGTTTTGATCATTCTCTACAGCAGTACTTCTGAAGTTAACTTTGGGGAAAAACTGTTTTTAAAATTTTCAATATATATCAGACTGAGAAGTTTGTAAAATACAATACAATAAAAATTAATTACCAGAAGACTGAAATTTTAAAAACAGAAAACAAGTCCATTTCAAAAGTTAGATTGAATAGACATAAATTTACTCTTAAGCTTTGTAAGTCCCTGAATATATACTCTCAATTTAGTTCTTTCCTGGTCGTTAACTAGTTAGGCTTTCAGTACCTCTGCTACAAGGGAGTGATCTCTTTTTGAAGAATATAAATTGTAAAATAATGGGAGGTTATATAAGCTATTTTAAATTTAAAAATTTTAGTAGTATAAAATTTTTTTGTTGGCACCATAGTCAAATGTGCTTTATTATAACTTTTACAAGTCTTGGTTCATTCATACAACAGATAAATAGTATATTAAATCATCTTGTGGTATACAGTTTCTCCAAAAAGAAATTTGTCAGTTTTACCTCAATAAAGCTGAGGGGAAAAAAAAGTAAAAAACAAGTATTATTCAGGCCCTTTTATATATGCTGGGGGATACACTAGACCATAATATATACTAAAAAAACTTATCTCTGCTTACCCTGGTCTTCATTCTAGTGAAAGTCAACACTTCGTGAAATGGTGATTCAAAGGCTTGGTTTTGGGTGCAGTCTGTTTTATATTTGTTTTAATGCTTGTCAATTTGAAACATATGCCTTATGAAGATACAGATCAAAAATGGGAGAATGGGGGCACCTGGGTGGCTCAGTGGGTTAAAGCCTCTGCCTTTGGCTCAGGTCATGATCCCAGGGTCCTGGGATAGAGCCCCGCATGGGGCTCTCTGCTCAGCAGGGAGCCTGCTTGCCTTCCTCTCTCTCTGCCTGCCTCTCTGCCTACTATATTAGTTATATAATTAAATATATAAATCCCTATTACCATTTCCGTCTTTCATTTCAGTTTGGCCTACTTCTCAGATCTGATTTACTTTGTCATTGTTTTCTTCAATGAAACTGATGAAGAGCTTATACTAGAAGTGAAAATGAGTTGACATTCTGCCATTGTCTTGTTGCTCACCCATGCTTCTGTGAATCTTTTTAATTCATGGTTTCTTTTCAGGAAGTTTATTAAATTATCTATCTTGTAAAGATGTTTTAGGTAAAACTTAGATAATATTTTTTATGTCTATCTACCTTGGTCATGTAGACTAAAATACCTTCTGATATCCTGACAGTGAACAGCTAGGAGAGCACCACTCTTCACGTCTCTCAGATTGCTCACTCTTCCCTTAGGTCTGACCCCTCAAATTTCACATGGACCTTCTACATTTGACAGAGACCCAGTGAGGATGCCAGTACAAGTCAGCATGTTGGCTATTAGTAAGGTTTAATTTCTTTCTCATTTTTTAAGATGAGAAACACATAGGGGCGCCTGGGTGGCTCAGTTGGTTAAGCGACTGCCTTCGGCTCAGGTCATGATCCCGGAGTCCTGGGATCGAGTCTCACATCGGGCTCCCAGCTCCATGGAGAGTCTGCTTCTCCCTCTGACCTCCCCTCTCATGTTCTCTCACTCTATCTCTGTTTCTCAAATAAATAAATAAAATCTTTTTTTAAAAAAAGATGAAAAACATATAAAAATAACAAGTTGTAGTATTTTCCCATATTCCCGTGGCTCGTTTTCTATTCATCCTGGCGTGCATATAAGCCTACTTTCAGGGTCAGTATTCTAGAGAAGGCACTGGAAGGGGTCAGGCTATCAGGCAGGGCTAATAAGATTCTTAGAACAGCCCAGGCTGATAGGATAGATTCCTAAAAAGGATAAGGGGGATTAAGAAAAGCAGCTCAATTTGAAATACTGAGGAGATAGAGCACATAGGGCTTGAGTGACTAATGACACATGAAAGGTTACGGAGAGGCATGAAGAATAACTGAAGTTTCTGGTATGAATTCCTGAGCCTGAATGGATCATCATTTGAGTTTCAGTTGTCTGTGAATAGCCAAAGAAATATGAGCGGTAGCACTTGGAAACATGGACTCTGTTCACATCACCACTCAGCTTGTTAATATGAAAAATTTCATAAACCTGTATTTGAATAAATGGCTCAGCCATTTATTAGCCATGTGGCCTTGGATATATTACATAACTTTGGGGGCTATTACATAACTTACATGGTCTATTACAGAAATCTAAACAAAGAAAATTCTTGGGGTACCTGGATGGCTCAGTCAGTTAAACATCCGACTTCAGCTCAGGTCATGATCTCAGGGTTCCAGGATCCAGCCCCTTGTCAAGCTCCCCGCAGAGTCTGCTTGCCCCTCCCCCACTCATGCTGCCTCTCTGTCTCTCAGATAATAAAACCTTAAAAAATAAAAATAAACCAAGAAAATTCCTATCTACTTTCCAGCATTATTATTGTATCTAACATAAAGCCTGGACATTTAAAGCCCTTAAGTAAATGTTTTACCTCCTGTCACCAACTTATCGGCTACTCTGCCACTTCTCCTATATAGCGTGACATTTTTTTCCAGGAAGTTAGACTTACACTTCCCTATGAGCACACCTTTATAAAGACTGTGGTCAGATGCCCATGGCCTTGAAGAGTATCTGTAACTGCATAAGGTCTCTGAAGTCATATGCACAATTTTGGATGTTTGTCAATTTTAAAAGGATCCAGGGTTCCTAGGGCAGTTTTCATTTTACAGATCTGAAAACCATGGTCATTAAAGAAAAACCAAAGACTTTAGAGGCTGGTAGGTGGCAGAACCTAGACCACTGACTGATATTCTAGTCTTTTTTTTATACTCTGTGTTACCGGGGGCTTTGATTATATTTAAGAAACATACCCATCTGTTTTACCAGTAAGTTTTCCATCAACTAGAAAATATTTTTTGTCATTTTTCACAGTTAACTCATTCATTCAACAGATACTACATAAGGATCCACTGTGTGTTATACACTATATAAAGTAATGGCGATGTAACAAACAGTAAACAAAGAAAAATTCCCTGCCCCCATAAATCTTATATTCTGCTGAGGGGAGTCCTAAATGATGTGAGGGAGTGAGCCATGTGTTTATCTTCTAGTAGAAGGAATGGCAAGATAGCTTAGGACCTTATATTTCATTGTAAGATTGTATTATTCAGAGTAACATGGAAATTCTTCACAGGAGTAGATCTATTTTGAGGGTAGAGTTTACAGATTTGCCAGCACATCATCAGATGTGGGCTGTGAAAAAGGAGGCAAAAATGACTCAAGGGTTTTGGCCTGAGCAACTCAAAGAATGGGGTTGCCGTTTACTAAGAAAAGAGGAAAACAGAGAGAGATAGGTTGAGGTAGGTGATACTAGGAGGTTAGTTTTGGACAGTTTGGAGTTTGGAACCCAACCAGCTGAAGATGTCGAGTAGGCAGCTGAATATAAGTCTGGCCTTCAGGGGAGAGATGAAATCTGGAGGTATAAATTTGGGTGCTATCTCATATAGAAGTACACTGAGTGAGGTTATGAAGGAATGAGTATAGACAGAAAACAGAGACAGAAAACACCACACTTAGAACAAAGGGGATCAAAAGGGAGCCGCCATAGAAATTTGAGGAAAACCAAGTGATTATGATATCCTGGAAATAAAACGTATTTTTTTAAAGATTTTATTGATGTATTTGATAGAAAGACAGCAAGAGAGGGAACACAAGCAGGGAGAGTGCGAGGAGGGCAGGCTTCCCACCAAGCAGGGAGCCCGATGTGGGGCTCAATCCCAGGATCCTGGGATCAGGACCTGAGCCAAAGGCAGACACTTCACAAAAAAGGGGTTGATCATCTGAGTCAGCTGATACTGCTAAGTGAAGTCTGATGAAGGTTGAGAATTGACGATCATTGATGATCTTAACAAAAGCCTGGTAAGAGTAAGCTTGGGAAGAACATAAAGACAGTGAATTGGAGAAAAGGAAGCTGGGTTAAGAGAGTTCATTTTGGGTTTTTTGTTTTGTTTTTAATTTTGTTTTTTAAGAAAGAAATAACATGTTTACATTCAGTAGAGTGGGACAAATTGATGCATTGGTTTTCTGGGCTTTCTGGAGCAATATTTGGAGTCGGCTAGAGGGAATGGGATCTACTGCATGAGTTGGAAGCATTGGTCTTACCAGTTTTCTTTTATAGCAGGTTGGCAAGCCACAGTTCTGGAGCTAAAATCAGCCTACCAACTGTTACTGAAATAAAGTTTTATTGGGATGCCTCTGTACCCATTTATTTAGCTGTTGTCTATTGCTGCTTTCAAGTTGTAGTGATAGTTCCTACGGAGAAGCCTAAGATATTTACTGTCTGGCTCGTTGCAGAATGGGTTTGCAGGTTTACAGTAACTGAAAGAGGAGATGAAATACGAGTGGGAGAGGAGAAGTAGAAGGCAGTTCTAAGGAACTGAACATTTTGAAAAGGGTACTCAAATGTCATTTCTGGTTTGGGTCAGATAAGAAAATCAGAACCTTGAATTTAGAGCAAAATGAGTTTCAGCCTAGGGGCTTTTTCAAAGTAAGGTAGGTTCTTAGAAGGACCGCAGTCTCTAAAGGTATAAGCTAAGCATATAGTCAGCTATTGCTGTGTTACAAGTGACCCCAATCTTGGCAGCTATAAACAATCAACATTTATTATCTTATAGTTTCTGGGGGTCAGGCATCAGAAGCAGCTTAGTGGTATGGTTCTGACTCAGTCTCTCATGAAGCTGCAATCAAGGTGTCAGCCAGAACCCCTGTCATCTGAGACTTGGCTAGGTCTCCAGGTCTGGCTTTCTATATTGCTCACATGGTGCTGGCAGGAGGCTTCAGTGTCTTGCCACAGAGGCTTCTCCGTGGGACGACTCACAACATGGTTTTCCCCAAAGAGAGTGGTGAGAGAGAGTGCCCAGGACAGAAGCCTTAGTCTTTTATAACCTAGTCCTGGAAGTGGCATACCTTCACTTCTGCTATATTGTAACGGTCCAAATCAGTCCTGGTACATTACAGGAAGATACTGCAGACAGGTGTGAACCCCGGGAGGTGGGGGTTGTCTGAGCCATCTTGGAGGCTGACTACACAGACTCACTTGAACTCTACAGAATTACATTGTATACCTCCAGCTTTGCCAGGTGGTGACCAGTGTTTTCCTAACTGCCCAGAGTAGCTGTTATTGACAGTTTGATTATCTTAAAGCCCAGCCACAAACACTGTTTAAATATTTTTTCTTTTTTCTTAAGCTTTTTTCTTTTACAGAAGCAACATTCATGATAGAACACTGGAATTCAGAGAAGTAAAAGGCTCCGGAAATTAAACATTTTTATTGTGCCTCTGTTTAGATTGCTCTTACTGCCCTTACTTATTTTGCTATTTGATGTTTTTTCCTGTTTGTACTAATATGTAGTCTGTTTTCATATTTCGCATTATTTGTGAGCTGCTTTCATGTATTTTGTGAACATTTTTCAGTGTTCTTCAGTACTCAGTGTCATTTTTAATGACTTTTATAATCCCATTATATGATTACCCATAATTTAATTCATTTTTTATTATGAATAGTGTTACAGTAAATATCCTTGTTGTTAATTCTGTTTGAACAGCCATGATTATGATAGCCTTTTTTTCAATTATCAGTTCTTACTAATAATTCATATACAAATTCAACAAGAGCAATAACTATAGGTATAAATTTTGTAACATTTATATTAGTTTTTAAGTAATTAGTTTTTAAGTAGGACCATGGTGAGACTTCTGTGTTGAGGGTCCATAGATGTTCTCAGAAGTGACTGGGCTAATCATGTCCTCAGTTAATTTGCAAAAGTAGGTCAGTGACTATAAATTTACCTTACATAAACCTCTTGGGTTGGATATAAGAACATAGCGCATATCTAATGTCCCCCAAATTCCTAAATCTTATAGTGTATATGTAAGGTAACAAGCAAAAAATTTGTTCATGGAGATTTGCCACTTACTATGGTGATCTTAGTAAATGACCTCATTATCAGAAGATTGAATTGCTTTGTAGTCAGTTGTTATATAACGTTGACATGGTTATATTAATTTTATTTAAAAAGTTGCATAAAATATCTGCTGAGCTTAAAATTATCTCTTACTATTCCATTTAATTTTTTTCTGAGGCTTTTTTAAGTACATTAGTCTTGGAAAAGCTAACCTAGCTTGTGAGACCAGTATTTAATTTGTCCTTGCTGCATAATACGTTGTAATTCCAAGTAATACAACATCACATTATCAGATGTGGGAGCGGTCTGACTCTCTACTGGCTCTCCTTCCTCTGCCCATTCCCTTAATCAGCAATATTTTTTCTTTTTTTTTTTTTAGTGAGAAAGAAAGAGAGAGCATGAGCAGGGCAAGGAAGGAGGGATAGAGAGAGAGAGGGAGAAGCAGGGATCCCAAAGTGGGGCTCCATCCCAGGACCCTTGGATCATGACCTGAGCAGAAGGCAGACGCTTAACGACTAAGCCACCCAGGCGCCCCTCAATAAGCAATTCTTTTGTTTTGTTTTAAGATTTTATTTATTTATTTGTTAGAGAGAGAGCGCACAGGCACACAGAGAGGCAGGCAGAGGCAGAGGGAAAAGCAGGCTTCCTGCCGAGCAAGGACCCCGATGTGGGACTCGATCCCAGGACACTGGGATCACGACCTGAGCCGAAGGCAGCCACTTAACCAACTGAGCCACCCAGGCGTCCCTCAATAAGCAATTCTTAACTAGAGTTCCTATTCTTGTTGGGGGAATGTATCAGGATTTTACCAATACTGATTACCTGTTCCTCAGTCATTTTCTAGAGTTTATTTTCTTTTTCAAAATATATGTATGTATTAGTATTTGCTAGATACTGTGCTAGATGCTGGGATTTCAGAACTAAAAAAAATTTTTTTTGTTGAAAAGCCCGCAGTAATTAATGTGGTGTGAAGCACTGGTAGAAGTTATGTCCACAGTGCTTTAAAACCACTGAGGAAGTAGCCACCCAGGCCCCAGAGAGCAGTCAGAGGGCTGGACATGCTTCACAAAAGAGGTTCTGTTGAAACACTTTCTTTACCCTTATGTATACATTTCACATCACCCTGTTTGGCCATTGTTTTCATTGAAAATGTTTTGATCAAGTTGTATGGATCAAGAACTTTTTTCACCATTGCTTTAATATGGTATCAAATATGCATTAAATTAGTCATCTTAGAAATAGCTGAAAAGTATATTTACAGAGTAACAAGCAATTTAAATTTAATTATCTGAGTCTCTACCACCCTCTTTCCTACTATTTGAATCCTTTGTTCAAGCTTATAGACGGTTCATTCATTTTTTACCATAATAAGTAATCAGAAAGAATCTGCAAGTGAGCCCAAACTTGCCTTTTTCTTTTCCTCAGTATTTTTATTTTTTATTATTTTTTAAGATTTTTTTTAATCTACGAGAGAGAGAGAGCACAGGCAAGGAGAGGGACAGAGAGAGGGGGAGAAGCAGACTCCCTGCTGAGCTGGGAGCCCGATGCAGGCCCCCGAGATCATGACCTGAGCCAAAGGCAGCCTCCTGATCAACTGAGCCCCTTTTCCTCAGTATTTTTAGTTTTAAATTCTAAACATTTTTTTCCCAGTCTGTAGTTTATCCTTTCATTTTCATTTTTTTTTAAAGATACTATCTTAATCTATACACTCAACATCAAGCTCGAGCTTAAAACCGAGATCAAGAGTCACATGCTCTACCAACTGAGCTAGCCCGGTGCCCCTCATTTTCTTTATGAAAGGGGAAAAAAAAATTTTTTTTGATTATGAACTCAATCCATTTGATATTATCTCAAAAGACGCAGTACTTTTCAGTACATTTATCAATTGTAGAAGTTAGAAATTTGCTTTAAAAAACCTCAGCAAATGGCAGACAAATCTTAGAATTTGTCACATATAGAGTGCATCCCAGAAAAGAGGAGGGGCAGATCAGGTACTGCCTGCTTTTATGAGGTTCATCGAACACTGGACCTACTCAATGGTGGACAGAAAAGTCAGCTGTCAAAAAGGAGTACATTACTATGTAAGGTTTTTACTACATGCCTTCCTAAGAGCATGTTGCAGGGGTGTGGAGGAGAGCGCAGAGTAGGGGACAACGACATGTTTTCTAAACTAGATCTAGGAAGTGGAGTCAGTTTGTTCTCTACACCTTAATGGCCATCCACTGGTTAATAGCTTTTTTAAAAAGACTAAATAAAAACAAACCAAGCACACATCCTGAAAATGGAAAAGAAACAGATACCACTAAGATATCCCTGATTACTCTCCCAAGTGGAACCAGGGAGCAGCTTTCGCAATCCAGATTAGTCTGTTACAGAGTCAGCTCAAGTATGCCTGGCTTTTAAACAACAACGAAAGCGTTACTTTTTTTTGGAAACTACAGATCAAAAACTAGTACTGACGACTTTTCTGACAACATAGAACTACTCAGAATTAACTAGTATTGGGGGAGGTGGGGGGTCATACCAATGGGCCTTGTCTCACATGAGTGCATGTGGGAAGGTGCAGGGCATTTGTCAATATTGGAAAGACAAATTTTTACTTTTCATCTTTGGTTTGAGTAAAACATTGCATTTAGTACGATGCTGACGCCAGCTGTGCAGAAAGGGCTCTGGAGAGTCATCACAGCAGCGCACATCTGCAGTCTTCTTTCGGCCTTTCTGTATGAGTCCAAAGCCCTCCACGTACTTGATAGTGTTCAAGCAGTCTCTGGTTAGGCTTCTTCTGTTTGTTCTTAAAGCTTCTCAATAGGAGAGGGGTCCTCTCCGAGATCAGTTTAGGTCCCAGCAAGCAAGAAAGGAGTCTTTGCACAGTAGTGAATTATCTCAGGCACTCACTTTTCTCGCACAGTTTGAGGACAGAGAAAACAGTGAAACACACAAAGTCCAAGAGTATGTGGGTCTCCACCGATCATAACCATGACTGCATGGTTGTCAAAAACAGTTGGTGCATATTCAGATGGAAGTGTAGGGAATCAGGAGACCCCTTTTCCTAGCAGCCCCATCACCCACAACAGTGCACTTGTTATCTGCAGTGCTAAGACAGTTTTCTATCTTATTTTGAGTATTTCAGATTTCGTGTTGACCTCAGCTTCTCCACTGGGGCCTTTCTGTCCTTTCATTTTCTTCTACCTGCATCATTTTTTTAAGTAAGCTTCACACCTGATGTGTGGCTTGAATTCATGACCCTAACATCAAGAGTCTCATGATGTACAAACTGAGCCAGCCAGGCACCTCTCCTTTCATTTTCTTAATTTTATTTTTTGAAGGCAAAAAATATGTTTTTTTATTTTTTATTTTGAGTATAACTGACACACGTTACATTAGTATCAGGTGTGTAGCATAGTGATTCAACAAGTCTGTGTTACGCTGTGCTCACCACAAATATAGCTACCACTTGGAATGGATGAATGAATCACAGGAATAAAAGGCACACCATAGGAATGTAGCAGATGACGGCGTAATCATTTACTTAACTGTCTTTTAAAGAGTAGCAGTTCCTCATTTTGATGTCCCATTTATCATTTTGTTCTTTTGTGGATTCTGCTCTTGATACTCTATCTAGGAAATCATTACTTAACCCAAGGCCACATGCCTAATTCTGTGCTTTCTTCTAGAAGTTTTGCTATTTTAGATTTTACATGTAAGAATGGTCCAATTTGAGTTAACTTTTGTATATGGTACTTTCCTTTTTTTAAAAAAAAAAAACATATGGATATCATAATTGTTCCAGTATCATTGTTGAAAAGACTGTCCTTTCTGTACTGCATTGCCTTTTGCACCTTTGTCAACAGGGGTCAAAAACTGAATAACCCACTTGTCCACCAAGCGGTGGGTGGATAAACGAGTAGTAGTAGTATATCCATATAGTAGAGTGCTGTGCAGAGTAGAAGGGAAAGAAGGGCTGCTGATATAGGCAGCAACAGGGATGTATCTCAGAATTATGTGTAGTGCAAGAAGCTTGAGGGATACATATTGCAAAATTCTAGAAACTCTAGAAAATGCTAATTAACCTATATAGGAAACAATTCAATTTTGTATGTATGTATGTAATATATGTAATTCAATGTATTAAGGAGGGTGACAATAGAAACATCCCACTTTGTTATCCATTTAAGATTACAATGGATCAGACTTTCAAATATGTGCAGTTTATTATATGTTATACCTCAATAAAGCTGTTACAAATAAAATTCTAAAAATCTTATAGAATAATATAGTAAACTATGTCTTGATAGCCAAAATTTTTCTTACTCCTTAATCTTTTCTTCATATAATAACTCCTGCTTTGTTATTCCTATTAAAAAATGGTGTGTAGGGCTCCTGGGTGGCTGAGTGGGTTAAGCCTCTGCCTTCGGCTCAGGTCATGATCTCAGGGTCCTGGGATTGAGCCCCGCATCAGGCTCTCTGCTCAGCAGGGAGCCTGCTTCCCCCCTCTCTCTCTGCCTGCCTCTCTACCTACTTGTGATCTCTCTGTCAAATAAATAAATAAAATCTTTTTTTAAAAAAATGGTGTGTAGGGGCGCCTGGGTGGCTCAGTGGGTTAAGCCTCTGCCTTCGGCTCATGTCATGATCTCAGGGTCCTGGGATTGAGCCCCGCATCAGGCTCTCTGCTCAGCAGGGCGCCTGCTTCCCTCTCTCTCCTCTCTGCCTACTTGTGATCTCTCTGTCAAATAAATAAATAAATAAAATCTTTTTTTAAAAAATGGTATGTAGTTCTTAACATATAGCATTCAGAAAATGTGATTTGTAAACTCACTTCAAGTATACCTTCTGCTTCTTTATTCAAGTCCTTATGTCATGTCAGTTCCTACAGGGTCTGTTATCTTTCCTTATTACCGTTGTTCAACTGCATACAACCTACTTTGTTATCCATTTAACTCAAACTCCCCCAAATGTCCGCACATATTTCACCAGTAGAAACTGAAAAATGCATAGGATCAAGATATATAAGTTTTAAGGGGAGAAGTATAAAAAAGGAAATGATCAGGGGCAGATGACATAGGGAGACAGTATTACAGAATCTAGATTTTAGCCTAAGAGCATTACAGAATCTTAGGCCATATTGGACTAATTTCCCTTTTAAGGTGATAGGTTGTGGTTACATAAAGAGGCAGGCAATATTAACAATAAGGGGCTTTGTGTCAGCCTCTTTGGTATTTTAGTTAATATGTAGTTTTTGGGGGGTGGCAGGGTCAGTACTCTTCTTCTGATACTTTAATTTATCCCCAGGCTCTGTACGTTATTGTTGTATCCTGTCAAGTGAAATACAGCTAACAATTCAAAGTTCAGGACTACCTGAATTTTCTTGCTTCTGCTTCTTGGGTTTATGAGAATGACAACTATATTTAGGCCTAAGAATTTAGTCTACTGGAATTAAATACAGGCTTCATGTATTCATCCTTGCTGTTTTTCAGTATGAAATCTTATAAAATGGCATGTAAGTGGTTTTAATATTATATTTTTCTTCCTTTCAAACCTTTAGAGTCAAGGTTCACTGATCTGGGATTAGTCACCATTCTCAGTAAGGCACTACTGATTCTTGATGACAGCAAGGGATGGCAAGAACCCAGAAAGGAAAAAGGTGATTTATGAGCAGCAGCCAGTTTTCTGGCAACCAGAATGCTCTGTTGTTAAAGTGAGTTTATTGTTAGAATTTCTCTGTCTTCATACAGCCCCTGTCACTGCCTAACCAAGACCATGTTTTTCAACACGTGGAATAACCTGAAACTACTAAATCATGAGACCAGTCCTTCAAGAGGTTAGTTGAATTCAGTCCTCCAGTAGGATGGATTGGTCTGAGGAAACCCATAAGTGGTTACCAGTTACAAGTAAAATAAACATGCTGAGCCCTTGAACTGAACCCTTGGTTTAGGGATAGAGCAAACGGATGAGGATAAGGGATACTGGCTTCAAAAGTCATATGTGAGTGCCCAGTGATTTCACGTCTGCTCTAACTACACTGACAGATACACAGATTCTGCTGGATTGTTACCATCCGGGGTCAGTTCGTTTTAACTCAACCACAGCTTCCTGTGGAATTTCTTACAAGTGACTTAACTCTTTTCTAGCCCTGACTACTTCTTAGGAAAAATGAGAGAATTGACTTCTTTAAGTCTTCCTTCTGTAGTTCTTCAGTTACATTATATTGACTTGACTTAACATCTTGGAGTGAAACTTCTAGGTAAAAATGGAAATGACTTTTTAAATCCCATCACATATAAAACTGGAAGGACTAGTCTAGTATACCAAAGGAGATATTGTTTTGAATGAGGTCCCTAAGGAAATCTCACTTTCTATGGGGCCTGGACCTTCCAGATGTTATCTCTTTGATTATCAGAGATGATAATGACATGCTACAACTTTGCTTCTAACCCCCAGTTTGAATTTAGGTGCACATGTTTAGTGTTTTCATTTTAATATATGGTTGGTTTTTGGTGATGCAGTTTAAAGAGATGGAAAGCTTCCTTGTAGTTGGGCCTGCTACCCAGCCTATGATTCTCGACCATTCCTGATGAGCTCTGACTATCCCCAATCAGCTCCTTCTACCCACTCTTCGCCCACCACCAGCCCCCACCCTCAGAGTAATAGGACAGGCATTCTGCTCTGTGTTCTGGCTGTTAGACATGTTGGAAGTGACCGAGGAGCCTTATCCTTCCTTGACCACATAGATAGTCGCTATATGTGGGAGTCATTTTAAATTAATGTTGTCCAGTCTCTTCTTCTACCTCCATCAATCCATCTAGAACCCCAGTGGTCTTTATTCCAGACATAATGATGATTTGCCCTGTGGTATCATCCCTGACTCCACTCCTCCTCTTCTCAGCTGCCTTTCTTACCCTCTCACTTCCCCATACAAAGTCTGGGTATATTTTTGCCCACTTCCTGGCTAGTGTTAGGAAACTTGGAGCAATAGGTGTGCAGAATTTAGTGCCTGGTACAAAGTAGTATTCAGTAAATGTTAGCTGTTTTTAGTTATGGCTACTTTCTATTAAATGAATCATATGAAATTGCAAGTAAGAAAAGAAATCTAATGTTGGCAGTTTTATATAGTTCTACTCTATAGATACAGAGAGTGATGGTTTTTAACCAGGATGTGAATTAGAATTATCTAGTCAGCCTTTTAGAGTATGTAAATATACACTTGCCCTATCCCAGCCCATTGAATCATGATCTTCATGCATGGGTCCTGGATAAGTCCCTTTTTTTTTTTAGAGAGAGAGGGTGGGGAGGGAGCATGAGCCAGGGCCGGGGGCCGGGGGCAGTGCACAGGAAAAAGAGAGAATCCCAAACAGACTCCACACCCAGTGTGGAACCCAGTGCTGGGCTCAGTCTTACAACCCTGAGATTATGACCTGAGCCGAAATCAAGAGTCCGACACTCAATCGACTGAGCCGCCCAGGTGCCCCCTGGATAAAATGTATTTTTTTATTTTTTATTTTATTATTTTTTTTAAGATTTTATTTATTTGACAGACAGAGATCACAAGCAGGTAGAGAAGCAGGAAGAGAGAGAGGAGGAAGCAGGCTCCCTGCTGAGCAGAGAGCCCGATGCGGGGCTTGATCCCAGGACCCTGGGATCATGACCTGAGCCGAAGGCAGAGGCTTTAACCCACTGAGCCACCCAGGCGCCCCTAAAATGCATTTTTTTTAAGATTTATTTATTCATGAGAGAGAGAGGCAGAGGGAGAAGCAGACTCCCTCCAAGCAGGGAGCCCAATGTGGGACTCAATCCCAGGATCCCGGGATCATGAGCTGAAAGCAGACGCTTAACTGACTGAGCCGCCCAGGTGCCCCATGAGTAAAGCATTTTTAAAAAGCTCCCCAGATGATTCAAATTCATATTCCTGCTAAAATAACTGCCAGAGATTCTTCCTTTCAGGTTTTTTTTCTTTTAAGGTACAAATTCTTTTATACAGATCTGTATGTTTCTCATGTAATCCATTTTCTGGTCATCAATTGAAACTTTATTTTTATGAGTCCTCAAATTATTGTCATTTTTAACTTTAAGATATGATCAGATCTCAAATTAAGATTTATCAGTATTTAATCTTGGGAAGGAAAATCTAGGTGCTATAGGATGTTTTCATGATTTTCAAGGAACTTCCAGGTCTTTATTTCCCCGAGTTATGAAAGATCACTTCACATTATTTTTCATGCAACTTAAATGCAGAATTTTATACTTTTCCAATATACTTTTGCATGCAAAAGAGAATAAGTAGTAGTAAGCAGGCCACAATTCAGTTTAACATACTTTGACTCACCTGACTCAAAATGGTAGCTTACGCACATAATTTTAATGTAGCCAAGAGAAAATGGAGGGAGTTTCTTTGAACAACAGCTTTCTTCCTTCACTGATAGTAACTTGAGTCTTGTTCTCTTATTGTTAACCAGTGTTAACTATTAACAGAACTAATTTCTGTTAGTTCATTGACAACTGTAGACAAAAATATTAAAACCCAGGAAAGAGAATTCTGGGCTTTTTTCTACTTCCCTCCATTGTGTTCTCTCTGATTTGCACTCCTTACTCATGAAGTGGGGTTGATTTAGTGGCATATATACTTTCTTAAAATACAGAGAAGTTTAAGTTCAGTGTAGCTCCTGAAGAAAAATGACTCTCAAATTTGTAAAGCACTTCATTAAAGCGTATATATACACTAAACAATATGCAGCTTTTACTTAGTTACCTCAAAAATTTTTTATGAGGAAGAAATATTGAATTTTACCTAATGCCTTTTTCTTTTCTCTTCTGTTGATTATATGGGTTTTCTCATTTGGCTTATTTATGTGATTAGATCTTACTGTAGCATTCTTAATATTAAGCTGTTAGTATTTCTGGGATATAACACATTTAACTGTAATGGATTACTCATTACTAAGAGGTAAAAATGAAGTATTTCTATTTTATAAAATGTCTATTCTTTAATGAGATTATAATGTGGCCTTCTTTTTGGTATGATTGCTGCCATTTAGTACCACTGGCTTTTATTACCCAGGTGAAATGATTAGGATAGCTTTTTTGTGCTACCCATGAGAATTATCTCTTTAGGTTTAAGAGAAATTGCCTTTAAACCTCTCTGGGGCCCGGGGCTCCTGGGTGGCTCAGTCAGATGAGCTTCCAACTCTTGCTTATGGCTCAGGTCATGATCTCGCAATTGTGGGGTCAAGCCCCATGTCCAGCTCTGCGCAGTGCGGAGTCTGCTTCAGGTTCTTCTTCCCCCTTCTTCCCCCTGCTGCTCCCCACTCACTCACTCTTTCTCTTGAATAAACAAAATCTTTAATAAACAAACAAAACAGTCTGGGGCCCAGGCCCTGTAGAAAGGTCATTCTTAGAGTTTCTTCCATAGTGGTAGTAAAGTTTATTTATTTTCTTTAAAGATTTTATTTATTTATTTGACAGACAGAGATCACACGTAGGCAGACAGGCAGGCAGAGAGAGAGAGAGAGAGAGGAGGAAGCAGGCCCCCCACAGAGCAGGGAGCCCGATGCAGGGCTCGATCCCAGGACCCCAGGACCACGACCTGAGCCGAAGGCAGAGGCTTTAACCCACTGAGCCACTCAGGCACCCGAATAGTGGTAGTAAAGTTTAGATGGTAAACACTTGGGATCTGGATTTTTTAAAAATCCTGGCTTCACACCAACAGTGTGACTTTAGGTACCTTCTAAAGGCTCTCTGTGGCTGAGCTGTAAAATGTGGGTTATAGTTTTAATGTCCTTTAAGAGTTTCTTGAGATAATCAAGTAGTTGAAAACGTGTCCAACTTAAATACTCAATAAATGAAAATATTTTCCTGCAATGTTACTGTCTTATCTTCCGATACATATTTTTTTAATCTCCCTTTTATTCTTTTTCCTGCTTTCCTTGGAATTTTTCTCCCAGTTTCTTGACCCATATGATCAGTTGAATGCTGTGTATAAGATAGTTCTAGTGGGATAAGTAAAAAGATGGCGGAGAAGTAGCAGGCTGAGATGACATCAGACAGCAGGAGATCAGCTAGATAGCCTATCAAACCATTCCGAACACCTACGAA
Source organism: Taxidea taxus jeffersonii (assembly GCA_003697995.1). Taxonomy (NCBI): domain Eukaryota; kingdom Metazoa; phylum Chordata; class Mammalia; order Carnivora; family Mustelidae; genus Taxidea; species Taxidea taxus. Next base: position 84,057 of record ML103949.1, read on the forward strand.
TCCAATAGGAGATCGAAGAGAAGAAAAACAACAATTCTAGAAACAGAAAATCAACCACTTTCTAAAAGGTAGGACCAGCGGAGAAGTGAATCCAACGCGGCGGGAAGATAGACCCCAGGGGGAGGGGCCAGCTCCCGGCAAGCGGCGGAGCACAAAATCAGGACTTTTAAAAGTCGGCTCCATGGAGGGACATCGCTCCAGAGGCTAAACTGGGGTGAAGACCTCATGGGGACAGCGTGGACTCAGGTCCCGCGGGGTCACAGAAGGACCGGGGGTGTCTTGAGTGTCGCAGAGCTCACAGGTATTAGAGCGGGGAAGCCGGCTGCGGAGACAGAGCCGAGGTTTCCTAGTGGTCTGTGACACGGACCGGTGCTCTGTGGCACGGGCCGGTGCTTTGTGTGAGGGGTCCCCACAAGATCCGGGGAGACTCCGACCCGGGAGAGCTCAGGGATCTGTGGGGTTCGGAGACTCCAGGTGGGACTCGGCCAGAGACAGAGACGCTTGGTCACAGGCTGGGTGAGCTCGGAGTGCTCCCAGAAGCCAGTGAGACGGGACTGATTACGCACGATTTTCTCCGAGCGCAAACGGAGGCTGGGGAGACGGGAGTGATTAAACGCTTTTCTCTGAAGGCACACTGAAGACTGGGGCCCCTAGCTCTCGGCTCCTCCGAACCGGAGATTGGGAGGCCGCCATTTTCATTCCCGTCCTCTGGAACTCTACAGAAAGCCTTCAGGGAACAAAAGCTCCCAAAAGCGAACCTGAGAGGATTACTTAGCCCGGCCCCTGGTAAGGGCGGTGCAATTCCGCCTGGGGCAGAGACACTTGAGAATCACTACAACAGGCCCCTCCCCCAGAAGATCAAAGAAATCCAGCCAAGACCAAGTTCACTTAACAAGGAGAACAGCGGATTCTTATCTGGACAAAATGACAAGGCGGAAAAACTCACCACAAAAAAAAGAACAGGAGGCAGGACCGAAGGCTAGGGACCTAATCAATACAGACATTGGTAATATGTCAGATCTGGAATTCAGGATGATGATTCTCAAGGTTCTAGCCGGGCTCGAAAAAGGCATGGAAGATATTAGAGAAACCCTGTCAGGAGAAATAAAAGCCCTTTCTGGAGAAATAAAAGAACTAAAATCTAATCAAGTTGAAATAAAAAAAGCTATTGATGAGGTGCAATCAAAAATGGAGGCTCTTACTGCTAGGATAAATGAGGCAGAAGAAAGAATTAGTGATACAGAAGACCAAATGACAAAGAATAAAGAAGCTGAGCAAAAGAGAGATAAACAACTACTGGACCATGAGGGGAGAATTCGAGAGATAAGTGATACCATAAGACGAAACAACATTAGAATAATTGGGATTCCAGAAGAAGAAGAAAGAGAAATAGGAGCAGAAGGTACACTGGAGAGGATTATTGTAGAGAATTTCCCTAATATAGCAAGGGGAACAAGCATCAAAATCCAGGAGGTGCAGAGAACACCCCTCAAAATCAATAGGAATCGGTCCACACCCCGCCATCTAATAGTAAAATTTACAAGTCTTAGCGACAAAGAGAAAATCCTGAAAGCAGCACGGGACAAGAAGTCTGTAACATACAATGGTAAAAATATTAGATTGGCAGCAGACTTATCCACAGAGACCTGGCAGGCCAGAAAGAACTGGCATGATATATTCAGAGCACTAAATGAGAAAAACATGCAGCCAAGAATACTTTATCCAGCTAGGTTATCATTGAAAATAGAAGGAGAGATAAAAAGCTTCCAGGACAAACAAAAACTGAAAGAGTTTGTAAACACCAAACCAGCTCTACAGGAAATATTGAAAGGGGTCCTCTAAGCAAAGAGAGACCCTAAAAGTATTATCAGAAAGGAACAGAGACAATATACAGTAACAGTCACCTTACAGGCAATACAATGGCACTAAATTCATATCTCTCAATAGTTACCCTGAACGTAAATGGGCTAAATGCCCCAATCAAAAGACACAGGGTTTCAGAATGGATAAAAAAACAAAACCCACCCAAATGCTGCCTACAAGAAACTCATTTTAGACCAGAAGACACCTCCAGATTGAAAGTGAGGGGGTGGAAAACAATTTACCATGCTAATGGACATCAGAAGAAAGCTGGGGTGGCAATCCTTATATCACATCAATTAGATTTTAAGCCAAAGACTATAATAAGAGATGAAGAAGGACACTACATCATACTCAAAGGGTCTGTCCAACAAGAAGATCTAACAATTTTAAATATCTATGCCCCTAACATGGGAGCAGCCAATTATATAAACCAATTAATAACAAAATCAGAGAAACACATTGACAAGAATACAATAATAGTTGGAGACTTTAACACACCCCTCACTGAAATGGACAGATCATCCAAGCAAAAGATCAACAAGGAAATAGAGGTCTTAAATGACACACTGGACGAGATGGACATCACAGATATATTCAGAACATTCCACCCCAAAGCAACAGAATACACATTCTTCTCTAGTGCTCATGGAACATTCTCCAGAATAGATCACATCCTGGGGCATAAATCAGGTCTCAACAGGTATCAAAAGATTGGGATCATTCCCTGCATATTTTCAGACCACAATGCTCTGAAGCTAGAACTCAGTCACAAGAGGAAATTTGGAAAGAGCACAAATACATGGAGACTCAACAGCATCCTTCTAAAGAATGAATGGGTCAACCAGGAAATTAAAGAAGAATTGAAAAAAACCATGGAAACAAATGATAATGAAAACACAACGGTCCAAAATCTGTGGGACACAACAAAGGCAGTCCTGAGAAGAAAATATATAGCCATACAAGCCTATCTCAAGAAACAGGGAAGGTCTCAAATACAAAACCTAACCCTACACCTAAAGGAGCTCGAGAAAGAACAACAAAGAAAGCCTAAACCCAATAGGAGAAGAGAAATAATAAAGATCAAAACAGAAATCAATGAAATAGAAACCAAAAAAACAATAAAACAAATCAATGAAACTAGGAGCTGGTTCTTTGAAAGAATTAATAAGATTGATAACCCCCTGGCCAGACTTATCCAAAAGAAAAGAGAAAGGACCCAAATAAATAAAATCATGAATGAAAGAGGAGAGATCACAACCAACACCAAAGAAATACAAACAATCATAAGAACATATTATGAACAACTCTATGCCAACAAATTCGACAATCTGGAAGAAATGGATGCTTTCCTAGAGACATATAAACTGCCAAAACTGAACCAGGAAGAAATAGAAAACCTGAATAGGCCCATAACCAGTAAGGAGATTGAAACAGTCATCAAAAATCTCCAAACAAACAAAAGCCCAGGGCCAGATGGCTTCCCAGGGGAATTCTACCAAACATTTAAAGAAGAATTAATTCCTATTCTCCTGAAACTGTTCCAAAAAATAGAAATGGAAGGCAAACTTCCAAACTCATTTTATGAGGCCAGCATCACCTTGATCCCCAAACCAGACAAGGATCCCATCAAAAAAGAGAATTACAGACCAATATCCTTGATGAACACAGATGCGAAAATTCTCACCAAAATACTAGCCAATAGGATCCAACAGTACATTAAAAGGATTATTCACCACGACCAAGTGGGATTTATTCCAGGGCAGCAGGGTTGGTTCAACATCCGCAAATCAATCAATGTGATACAGTACATTAACAAAAGAAAGAACAAGAACCATA
>ML103950.1:0-65281 GCA_003697995.1 Taxidea taxus jeffersonii
CCCTGTTTTAGGGTGGCTGAAGTTGTCTGACAGACACAGATTGGGAACCTTCCTCCATGGAGGTGGACTGGCAGTGTTTCCCACTTGCAGGGAGGGGAAGGACCCGGCAAGAGTGTGCTCAGGGGGGATTTAACTTAACTCTGAGGAAAGAGTTATACTTTAATTTAATAAAGCTACCGTAGGGCCAATGGACAGAGACCTTGGGAAATTTGGGACTGGGAGCAGAAAAGTATGTTTTTCCCCTTTAGATCTTTGAAAAACATGTTTTTCCTTTATGAGCTGGAGAAAATGATCTACTTTTCTCCCATCTTTCTGACCTTTCTCTCTTTTCTCTAAGAAGGAGAACAAATCTGGTAATTCCATATAAGAACTTTCAGGCAGTACTTACAAGATTCCAGGTGAGTGGGTTTGGGAGACCTTGATCTTTTCTTTCTCTTTGTTGACACTCGATGATTCTGTTTTCTTTAGGCTTTTCCTCCAGAACTTTGTCCCTGAAGCCTCAGACGTGTGCCAGATTAGGAGGGCCTGTGGAGAAGGATTTACACTAATCCTGTCCCTTCGTTCCCTTGATATAGGACCTGCTTAAGGCAGGTCAAGGATCACACTACCTATAAGCACTTGACAATGGAAAGAGGAGGCGAAGGAAGTAACCAATGAAAGCCTACGTAATTATCTCCAGCAGATCTCACTGACAACACAGACAGACCTTTGATTCCAAACTGTTTCCGCTTTATGGCTGCCTATTTTCTGGTGCTGGCAAACTATTTGGAATTGCAAATTTGGAATTACAAGGAGTAATTATGTGGTATACACAGTGTCACTTTCCCTCCGGTACCTTAGTGTACTTTGATAATTGATTGGGGTCCAATGAACCCAGATGTGTCCTCAGAGTCCTCCTTAAAAAATTTTCCAGAGATAATATTTGGCTAAAAGATGAAAACTGCTTGCCATCCCTGGTTTATAGTGTACATAATGCTCTGATAGAATATAAGTTAAAGGTTAAAAATGCAATTAATTTTCTTTGTTTAGAATTCTATTTATTGATAATTGCAAACTAAGAATTTTTATTTTGTTTTGCTTGTTTAATGGAACTACCTGGGAGCCTCACATAATTCTATCATCATAAAATGTCCTTGTGGACACATTGAGTGGTTGTCTTGGACATTTAAAAAAATCTGATTGTTTTTATTTATTTCACAAAGGGATAGTTACATTTGCTTAGGATTTTATTCCACTCACAGTTTAAATTGCATTTTTTTCCCAATTTTTCCAAAACTTACATGTTAATATTTGCCCACTTATGGAAATTACCATGCAAGGAAACTTTGAGCTCCCAAATGAATTAAATCAAACAACAAGCAGCTAACACTAGTTAAAGGTTAATATATATTGGGCTCAATTTCTAAGTGCTTTACTTGTATTACTATAATTTAAAGTTCTGACCACAGTCATGCCAGAGAGATACTATCATTTTTCTTATTTTACAGATAAGGAATCTAAGTCCAAGAGAGCTTAAATACCTCTCCACCCCCAGAATCCCACTTTTACTTAGGGACTTGACCCCAGTCAGCTGAGATTTGAAGCCTCGAAGCCACTGTACTGTTTTTCCCACAGTGGAAAAAGAGGTTGCAAGCATAAAGGTGATTGGTACAGTTCAATGCTAACATCCTCACTTTGAACAGACAGAATCAGGTCTATTAGCTCTATTGGATTCTCCATGTTTTGAAGCAATGACTTCAGATTATGAAATTAGACTATGAAGTTAGAGTAGTAGCCAACTAGACTGGATGATGAAATTAGAGTAGTAAGCATTTAAGTCTAAATAAACCATACTTTAACATTCTATATGTTAAACTGATCGTCTTACCCACCGAGTTATATACACATATATAAAAATGCATATTATTACCTTCAAAAAACATTAAGCCAAGAGTTTACTAAAGACCCTTGCTCTGAACTACAAAACTAAATTCTAAAATACTAAGTGTTTGATTTCAGTTTATGAGATCTGTTTGTTTCTTTTTGTTCCAGGGGGAAAAGAGTGAGATGGGAGAAATAGTACACTTCTCTTTACAAGAATTGCCAATTTCTGAAAATTTTATGTTCTGGGCTTTCAGTGACATTGTCAATATTCATCAACTCTTTAGGCCCACAACCAGAACTTAAGTCACAGTTATTTGAATGATGCGTTTAATTGTGAATCACAAATACAATTTTTAATAATTGCTTCTGTTACCCATGTAGAAATGCCTCAGGACTTCTAACTGAACTAACCAATGGGGAGGATGGCAGAATCCTAAGGGGGATGTGACCAAAGAAGCCTGTACAGCTGTTCACATGTGGACCATGATAATTTAAATGGTAAGTAGGTTTGTGGGTACCATGGAGAGAAATAGAGAGTATAGGCACTTAGAGAGTTCAGAATTAGATAACTATGGAATTTTTTGCCTGAAATCTATAGGCAGATAGATGGTCCTTATTTGTCCATCCATTGTCCAACAGATAGTTACAGAGTACCTTTCATCCCAGGCATCTCCTGAGTGTTGGTGTGGTGGGATGAAGCTTCATACCTGGTACAGGGAGACAGATAACAAAGTGATAAGATCGTAGCAGATGCTGTGCTATGAAGAAATAAGGAAAGCTAGTGAGGGAGAGCAATGGGGTCATGGTTAAGAAGCTGAGATTCATGGAAGTGCTCTCACAGATGGTGGAATTCAGGCTTGAAGGGTTAGGGTTACAGCCTTGACCAGAGAATACCAGGTCGACAGAACTGCAAGTCCTAAGACTCAGGGCTTAACTGCTCCTGAGCCAATAGAAGGCCTGAGTCTCCAGTGTACTGACCAGGGGCTAGCTCAGAAAGGTAGATGGGGATTAGGTAAAGTAGACTTTGGGACTGAAAGTGAGTGTGGGTTTTATTCTAAATTAAGATGGCTCCTTTGAAGGGTTTGAGTCCCTTGCTTAAAATCTGTGATTTATGCCAGATAGGGAACACACTGGCTGCTGTTGGAAAATGGTTGTTAGGGGACAGGAGCAAGAGCAGCAAGAGCAAGAACATCTCAGAAACTCTTCTGCAGTCATATAATTAATTATTGGAATTTGTTCAGCCTTGATGTAATGTTACAGAGGCATTCACTTCATAGACTCATTCTGGAGGACAAGTTTTGGCAATAGTTATGGGAACATGTACTCTGGCTAATGCTATTATAGACTCGTGGTGTCCATGGGGAAAGAACCAGTAACAGATCACAGCTGCCTTATCTGTTGGCTCCTTTTCAATGAATACACCTGTTGGGGTGTATTGACTTACCATTTGGATACCTGCAAGTGCTATTAATTTCTTTCCACAATAGAAGTGTAGAGTCAGACTCACTACTCAGTTACTTGCAGGACTTCACATGATTTCATCATTGGTGGAAGTAAGCTCAATCATATACAACAACAAAAGAGTTAGCGAATTTTTTTTACCTGATCATGAGGAAATAGAGAGCATGTGGGAACCTGTGAACACATATATGGACTGTGGGGAGTGGCTGCTGGAGCTGCCCACTGACTTTGTCCTTCTTTACAGATGAAGAGGAAAAATGCAGTTGAGTGAAACTCATCTCTCAAAAAGGGACAGGGCTATAATTTTAGGTAAGTTTGTATCTGAAACCAAAATGAAACAAAACAAAAAAACTTTTTAGGGGAGGAAAGTAAACTTTTCTTAGAGATGAAGTCTTACTCCCAGGAAACTTGCTACCCCAATGTGTATTTCCTTAATAGATTTTTCTGTATTACTGAACTTCCTGAGATAAGAGTCCTCCTATCTGCATGTCTCTAGTGCCTATTATTTGTCTTAGTTTTGAGGGGAGGTTATAGGATGGTGTATAAGAGAGGGAATCTGTGGGGATGGATCCTGGAGTTCTAGGGATCTTGGGATTTTAGTGGGGTTCATGTCCCTTCAAGAGGAGACTCATGATTGTCACGTTGGGAGGCTGGGTTGGGGAAAAGCACCTGATCTGGCTCTAGAGTTGAACTGGAACCAAATCAGCCTTGGCTGGTTGGACACCCATGATGATGACATGGAGACTTTTCCCAGCAATGTTGTAAGTAGGACTCTCTCTCTTAACCAAGCAGTAAAATGAACACAAAGGGTCTCTCCTGCATGGCCTGGAAGTGCCTGGCCCTCAGCTTATAACCATCCTTGGCATGTGTAGCTGGGAACAAGTCAGTTTGAAAGAAAGTCCAGAAATAAATTCAGAGACATTTGCTAAAGGTCAAGAGAAATTGTTGTTTTCATTGCAATCTTTAGCAAGATACTACTGCCTCTGCCTAGACCACCACCAACTTAGTTTCTGGCCAGGATTTTATTATCGGTTCAACTGTGTCTCCCCAAATTCACATGCTGAAATCCTAACCCTCAGTACTTCGGAATGTATATTTGGTGATGAGGCCTTTAATTAGTTAAAATGAAGAAATTAGGGAGGACTCTAATCCAATCTGACTTGTGTTCTTATAAGGGACTTGAGTAGGGCAGAGAGCACACAGAGGGAAGAACATGTGAGGACACAGCAAGATGGCAGCTGTCTGCAAGCCAAGGAGAGAGGCCTCAGGAAAAAACAAACCTGATAACACCTTGATCTTGGATTTCTAACCTCTAGAACTGTAAGAAAATATATTATGTTGTTTGAATCACTCAGTGTACAATATTTTGTGTATCAGCCCTAGAAAACTACTACAGACATTCTTAAAGACTCAGCTGAAGCTTCCTTTTCTTTGGTAGTCTTCTTTGACTGTGTCCCCTGATCTAAGCTATTTTGTGCCCCTCTCCTCAGGTGACTATATAATTTATCACTGGTTTTATTGGTATTACTGGTATTACTGGAGTGAAAGGGGATACTTTCAGCAATTCTCACAGGACAGTGGATTTAAAATTGTTATTTCCTGGGCAAAGAGGGGATTTAGGGTCATCCCTCTCCTCTCTGTTTCTCCATGACATTTTATGATATCATCTGTGATGTCACTTAGCATGTTGTCAGTAAATCTCTTACTGAAAATCTCTCCCTCACCAATAAGAGCATAAACATCTCAAGAGCTGGTTTGTACTTTGGTGACTTTCTGTCCCAAGTCACTGGAACAGTGGCTGGCACACTGTAGACACCCAGCACATGTTTATTGAGTGAATGAATACATTTATGTACAAACTTGATGGCTTGATAGAACTTAAAACATTAATAATATTTATTCAGTTAAAAAAAATCTCCAAAGTGTAGAAAAAAAAAGAAAGTTGACATAATTCCATGGTCTATAAACTTGTTCACATTTATTGAAAACTGAAAGTAAGAAAAAATTTAAAAATGCAAAGGCAATATAGGATGGAAAGTAACCTTTCTCCCTTCTATTTCTACTCTCAGCTCTTCTCACTGAAGGTAAACAATTGTCGATGGTTTCTAGTGTATCTTTCCATTAAAAAGTTACACATGAGGGGGGCGCCTGGGTGGCTCAGTGGGTTAAAGCCTCTGCCTTCGGCTCAGGTCATGATCTCAGGGTCCTGGGATCGAGTCCCGCATCGGGCTCTCTGCTCAGCTGGGAGCCTGCTTCCTCCTCTCTCTCTCTGCCTGCCTCTCCATCTACTTGTGATCTCTGTCTGTCAAATAAATAAATAAATAAAAGTTACACATGAGGAATTTGAGAGGTAGGATGGGGGTGAGGGTCATGGGGGGCAAGGAGGGAAAAAATGAAACAAGATGGAGGGAGACAAACCATAAAAGACTCTTCATCTCAGGAAACAAACTGAGGGTTGCTGTAGGGGGGAAGGATAGGGAGGCTGGGTTATGGACATGGGGGAGGGTGTGTGCTATGGTGAGTGCTGTGAACTGTGTAAGACTGATGATTTACAGACCTGTACCCTGGGGCAAATAATACATTATATGTTAATAAAAAAAGTTACACATATATGTCTGTAGGTCTACTATCTATCTATTATCTGTCATTTATCAATCACCTCTGTCTCTCTCTCTCCTCTATTTTATTTTGTTTATCCAAAAGAGATCATCCTAAACACACTGCTCTATACCTTGCTTTAAAAAAAACTTTATTTATTTATTTGGGGGGGAGGGGCAGAAGGAGAAGGAGAATCTCCAGCAGACTTCCCTCTGAGCACAGAGCCCAACTTGGGGCTCAGTCTCACAACCCTAAAATGATGATTTGAGCCAAAATCAAGAGTCAGTTGCTTAACTGAGCCCTCCAGGCACCCCTGTATCTTGCTTTTTAAAAACATAATATAGTTCATGTATCTTTTGATATGAGTGCTTACAGATGTTCTTTCTCATCCACTCTTTTACATAAATAGTCTTTATTCCATTAGATAGATGCACCGATAGTTTATTTAAGCAGTTGCCTATGCTGTAGAGGATTTTTTTGATATGTGTTTTGAAAAGTTTCATGATCAGGTCTGCAATGAAAATTGTAGGGCAGGGAAATGTACCTTTAAAATTTTGAGGATGCCTGGCTGGCTCAGTTGGTTAAGCGACTGCCTTTGGCTCAGATCATGATTCAAGAGTCCTGAGATTGAGTCCCACATCAGACTTCCAGCTCCGCAGAAGAGTCTGTTTCTCCCTCTGACCTTCTTCCCTTTTGTGCTCTCTCTCTCAAATAAATAAAATATTTTAAGAAATAAATAAAATTTTGATAGATACAGCCAAATTTCCTCCAAACAAAGGAGTACACTCCCACTACAGGATGAGCATATGACGGCTTCGTCATACCTCTCCTGGTACTTGATGTTCTCCAACTTTGTGATGTTTATCAATCTCTGAGGAGAAACATATCTTGTTTGTAAAAGCCATTTATGTCTAAGAAAGCAAATATCTTGCACATATATTTCAGTGTTTTTTTCCCCCAGTTTGTTATTTGTCTTTTAACTTTGTGGCATATCTATCCTGAAGTTAATATATATAAATATTTACATGCTTAAAGTGTCAATATTTTCCTTTATGGCTTCTGGGTTTTGTGTTCTGCCTTGGAAGAGCTTTTTTATTTTGAGATTTTAAATAAATTAACTCTCCAATTCTTTGATTTCTTTTTATCTTCAAATCATTGGCTCCTTAGGAATCATTAAGAATTGATTCATTTTAATAGGAAGACTATGGTAAGATGTCAGATTTATTTGGTTCAAGTGTTAGCCCCTGATTTTTTAAAATTTAAATTCAAGTTAGTTAACATATATCTCATTATTAGCTTCAAGTAGAATTCAGTAATTCATCAGATGCATGTAACACCCAGAGCTTACTACATCAAGTATCCTCCCTAAGACTCCTCACCCAACCACCCGACTCCTGCACTCACATCCCCCACAGCAACCCTCAGTTTGTTCCCTACAGGGAAGAATATCTTATGGTTTGCCTCCCTCTCCATTTTTATCTTATTTTTCCTTCCCTTCCCCTTCCCCTATGTTCAAATGTTTTGTTTCTTAAATTCCAATATGAGTGAAATCATATAGCACTTGGCTTTCTCTAACTGACTTATTTCACTTAGCATAATACCCACTAGTTCCATCCATGTCATTGGAAATGGCAAGATTTCATTCTTTTTTAATGACTAGTAATCCATGTATGTGTGTGTGTGTGTGTGTATTTGTCTCTCTCTCTGGTTTCATTTTGTTTCATTTTTCCCTCCCTTCCCTTATGATCCTCTGTCTTGTTTCTCAAATTCCTCATATCAGAGAGATCATGTGATGATTGTCTTTCTCTGATTGATTTATTTTGCTTCTCATAATACCTTCTAGTTCCATCCACGTCATTGCAAATGGCATGATTTCAGGTGTTTTGATGGCTGCATAATATTCCCTTGTGTGTGTATGTGTGTGTGTATGTGTATGCACGTGCATGTGTGTGTGTGTGTGTGTGTATACACCACATTTTCTTTATCCATTCATCTGTTGGTACACATCTAGGCTCCTTCCATAGTTTGACTATTGTGGACATTGCTGCTATAAATACTGGGATTCATGTGTCCCTTTGGATCACTACATTTGTATCTTTAGGGTAAATACCCAGTAGTGCAATTGCTGGGTTGAACGGTAGCTCTATTTTCAACTTTTTGAGGAATCTCCATACTGTTTTCCAGAGTGGCTGTACCAGCTTGCATTCCCACCAACAGTGTAGGAGGGTTCCCCTTTCTCTGCATCTTCACCAACAACTGTCATTTCCTGACTTGTTAATTGTGGCCATTCTGACTGGTGTGAGTCACTATGGTTTTGATTTGTATTTCCCTGATGCCAAGTGATGTGGAGCACTTTATCACATATCTGTTGGCCATTTGTATGTCTTCTTTGCAGAAATGTCTGTTCATGTCTTCTGCCCATTTCTTGATTGGATTATTTATTCTGTGGGTGTTGAGTTTGATAAGTTCTTTCTAGATTTTGGATACTAGCCCTTTAGCTGACATGTCATTTGTGAATATCTTCTTCCATTCTGTCAGTTGTGTTTTGGTTGTATTGACTGTTTCCTTTGCTGTGAAAAAGCTTTTGATCTTGATGAAATCCTAATAGTTCATTTTTAGCCCTTGCTTCCCTTGCCTTTGGTGATGTTTCTAGGAAGAAGTTGCTGTGGCTGAGATCAAATAGGTTGCTGCCTGTGTTCTCCTCAAGGATTTTGATGGATTCCTGTCTCACATTTAGGTCTTTTATCCATTTTGAGTCTATTTTTGGGTGTGGTGTAAGAAAATGGTTTCATTCTTCTAGTATGTGGCTGTTCAATTTTCCCAACATCATTTGTTGAAAAGACTGTCTTTTTTCCACTGGACATTCTTTCCTGCTTTGTCAAAGATTAGTTGACCATAGAGTTGAGGGTCCATTTCTGGGCTCTCTATTCTGTTCAATTGATCTATGTGTCTGTTTTTGTGCCATTACCATACTGTCTTGATGATGTCAGCTTTGTAATGAGTCTTTGAAGTCTGCAATTGTGATGTTGCCAGCTTTGACTTTCTTTGTCAGCATACCTCTAGCTATGTCTTTTCTGGTTCCATAGAAATTTTAAGATTATTTGTTCTATTTCTTTGAAAAAAGTTGATGGTATTTTGGTAGGGATTGCATTAAATGTGTAGATTGCGCTAAGTAGCATAGACATTTTCACAATATTTGTTCTTCCAATCCATAAGAATGGAACATTTTTCCATTTCTCTGGTCTTCCTCAAATTCTTTCATGAGTTTTCTATAGTTTTCTGAGTACAGATTCTTTGCCTCTTTGGTTAGATTTATTCCCAAGTGTCTTATGGTTTTGGTGGCAATTGTAAATGCGATTGATTCCTTAATTTCTCTTTCTTCTGTTTTGTTGTTGGTGTATAGAAATGTAACTGATTTCTGTGCATTGATCTTATATCCTGACATGTTACTGAATTCCTGTATGAGTTCTATCAGATTTGGAGTGGATTCTTTTGGGCTTTCCACATAAAGTATCATACATCTGCAAAAAATGAGTGCTTGGCTTCTTTGCTGATTTGTATAACTTTTATTTCTTCTTCTTGTCTGATTGCTGAGGCTAGGACTTCTAGTGCTATGTTGAGTAGCAGTGGTGATAGTGGATATCCCTGCAACGTTCCTGACCTTAGGGGGAAAGCTCTCAATTTTTCCCTATTCAGAATGATATTCGCTGTGGGTTTTTCATAGATGGTTTTGATGATATTGAAGTATGTACCCTCTATCCCTACACTGTGAAGAGTTTTGATCAAGAAAGGGTGCTGCATTTGTCAAATGCTTTTTCTGCATTTATTGAGAGTATTATATGGTTCTTGTTCTTTCTTTTATTAATGTAGTGTATCACATTGATTTGCAGATGTTGGACCAACCTTGCAGTCCAGGAGTAAATCCCAATTGGTCATGGTGAATAATCCTTTATTTTACTGTTGGATCCTATTGGCTAGTATTTTGGTATCCATGTTCATCAGGGATATTGGTCTGTAATTCTCCTTTTTTTTTTTTTTTAAGATTTTATCTACTTATTTGACAGACAGAGAGCACAGAGCAGGCAGAGAGGCAGGCAGAGAAAGAGACAGAAGCAGGCTCCCCACTGAGCAGAGAGCCTGATGCGGGGCTCGATCCCAGGACCCTGAGATCATGACCTGAGCCAAAGGCAGAGGCTTTAACCCACTGAGCCACCCAGGTGCCCCTGTATTTCTCCTTTTTGATGGGGTCTTTGTCTGGTTTTGGGATCAAGGTAATGCTGGCCTCATAAAATGAGGTTGGCAATTTTCCTTCCATTTCTATTTTTTGGAACAGTTCCAGGAGAATAAGAATTAATTCTTCTTTAAAGGTTTGGTAGAATTCCCCTGGGAAGGCTTCGGCCCTAGACTCTTGTTTTTGGGAGATTTTTGATGACTGCTTCAATTTCCTTACTGGTTATGGATCTCTTCAGGCTTCCTATTTCTTCCTGGTTAAGTTTTCATTGGTTATACATCTCTAGGAATGCATCCATTTCTTCCAAATTCTCTAATTTTCTGGCGGATTGTAGCTTGTAATATGTTCTTATAATTGTTAGTATTTCTTCAGTGTTGGTTGTGATCTCTCCTCTTTCATTTGTGATTTTATTAATTTGGGTCCTTTCTCTTTTCTTTTTGGTAAGTCTCACCAGGGGATTATCAATCTTATTAATTCTTTCAGAGAACCAGCTCCTAGTTTTATTGATCTGTTCTACTATTCTTCTGTCTTCTATTTCATTAATTTCTGCTCTGATTTTTATTATTTCTCTTCTCCTGGTGGGTTTAGGTTTTATTTGCTGTTCTTTATCTAGCTCTTTTAGGTGAAGGGTTAGGCTGTGTATTTGAGATTTTTTTTTTGTTTGTTTCTTGAGAAAGGCTTGTATCGCTACATACTTTTCTCTCAGGATCACCTTTGCTGTGTCCCAAAGATTTTGAACAGTTGTGTTTTCATTTTCATTTGTTTCCATGAATTTTTCAATTCTTCCTTAATTTCCTGGTTGACTCATTCATTCTTTAGTAAGATGCTCTTTAGCCTCCATATATTTGAGTTCTTTTCAACTTTCCTCTTATGGTTGGGTTCTAGTTTAAAAACACTGTGGGCTGAAAATATGCAGGGAATGATCCCATTCTTCTGGTGCTGATTGAGACCTGATTTGTGATCCAGGATGTAATCTATTCTGGAGCATGTTCCATGTAAACTAGAGAAGAATGTGTATTCTGTTGCTTGGGGATGGAATGTTCTGAATATATTTGTGATGTCCATCTGGTCCAGTGTGTCATTTAAGGCCTTTATTTCCTTTTTGATCTTTTGCTTGGATGAATTGTCCATTTAAGTGAGGAGGGTGTTAAAGTCCCCTACTATTATTGTATTATTGTCAATGTGTTTCTTTGATTTTGTTATTAATTGGTTTATATTATTGGCTGCTCCCACGTCAGGAGCATAGGTAGTTAGATCTTCTTGGTGGACAGACCTTTTAAGCATCATATAGTGTCCTCCCTCATGTCTTATTATAGTCTTTGGGTTAAAAATCTAATTTATCTGACATAAGGATTGCCACTCCAGCTTTCTTTTGATGTCCATTAGCATGGTAAACTTTTTCCCGTCCCCTCATTTTAAATCTGGTGGTGTCTTTGTGTCTAAAATGAGCTTCTTGTAGACAGCATATTAGTGGGTCCCCTTTTTTTCACCATTCTGATACTCTGTGTCTTTTGATTGGGGCATTTAGCCCATTTACGTTCAGAGTAACTATTGAAAGATAGGAATTTTGTGCCATTGTATTGCCTGTAAGGTGACTGTTACTGTATATTGTCTCTGTTCCTTTCAGGTCTGTTATTTTTGGCTCTCTCTTTGCTTAGATGACCCCTTTCAGTATTTCCGATAGGGCTGGTTTGGTGTTTGCAAATTCTTAGTTTCTGTTTGTCCTGGAAGCTTTTTATCTCTATTTTCAATGACAGCCTAGGTGGATATAGTATTCTTGGCTGCATATTTTTCTTGTTTCGTGCTCCAAATATAACATGCTTTTCCTTTCTGGCCTGCCAGATCTCTGGATAGGTCTGCTGCCAGTCTAATATTTCTGCCATTGTATGTTTTGATCTCTTGTCCTGAGCTGCTTTCAGGATTTTCTCTTTATTACTGAGACTTGTAAATTTTACTATTAGATGATGGGGTGTTGACCTATTTTTGTTGATTATGAGTCTGGTTCTCTGTGCTTCCTGTATTTTGATGCTTGTTCCCTTCACCAAGTTAGGGAAATTCTCTTCCAAAATTTGCTTCAATATACTTCCTGCCCCCCTCTCTCTTTCTTCTTCAGCTGGGATCCAAATTATTGTAAGATTGTTTCATCTTAATGTATCACTTATCTCTCGAATTCTCCCCTCATGGTCCAGTAGTTGTTTGTCTCTCTTTTGCTCGGCTTCTTCATTCTCCATCATTTGGTCTTCCATATCACTGATTCTCTCTTCTGCCTCATTTATCCTAGCAGTAAGAGGCTCCATTTTTTAAAATTGCACCTCATTAATAGCTTTTTTTATTTCAACTTGGTTAGATTTTAGTTCTTATTTCTCTGGGAAGAAATTCTCTAGTATCTTCCATGCTTTTTTCAAGTCCAGCTAACACATTGATAATCATCATTCTGAACTCTAGTTCTGACAACCTACTAATGTCCATTTTGATTAGGTCCCTAGCTGTTGGTATTGCTTCTTGTTCTTTGTTTTGAGGTGAGTTTTTCTGCCTTGTCATTTTATCCAGGTATGACTAGATGAATGAGAGAACAAAATGCTAAAAGGATAGCAATCAGAATCAAATCAGAAGAGACCAGAAACTGGGAGTGGGGGGGGGAGAAGAAAGGAGAAAAAATATATATGTGTGTGTGTGTGTGTGTGTATGCATATATATGCATATATATATATATATATATGAATAGAACAGAGCCACACACTTGATTTTGGGTGTATTTTGGTCTGTTAGAAGAAACTGCTTTCCAAAATTTTAAAGAAAGGAAAACTTTATATATACAAAAATAAGGGTAAACACAATGAAGAGATGGAATATGATTGTAAAAATGAAGATTAAAAAAGATTCTAAAAAAGAAGTTGATTAGATAAGAAGTTGGTCGAAAAAAGAAAAAAAAAGGAGGAAAGAATGTGATCAGGCTGGAGACTAGAACAAAGCCATGCACTAATTTAGGGTATTCTTTGATGTGTTAGAAGAAACTGTATCCCCAAATTTTAAATAAAGAAAAACCTATATGTATTCAAAAAACATGTTTAAATACAATGAAAGGATAGAATATGACTATAATAGTGAAAATTTAAAAAAGATTTTTTAAATGGTAATGATAAGATAAAATAATTAAAAAGTGTTAAAATAGGAAAGAGGAAAAATTAGAAAAGATAAAATAAGAGAAAAATAAAATTTAAAAAATTTAACTTTCAAAGACTAAAGAATCATGGGAAAAAAGCCAGAACTCTCTCTGCTGTATTCCCATAACTCTGAAGTTTTGCAGTTCTCGTTGATCAGTGAACTTGTCTTGGCTGAATGTTCTTATTGATCTTCTGGGGAGGGGCCTGTTGCAGTGATTCTCAAATGTCTTTGTCCAAGGCAGAGTTGTGCCACCCTTGCCAGGGTCCAGGCTAAGTAATCTGCTTGGTTTTGTTCTCAGTAGCTTTTGTCCCCTGAAAACTTTCCATACAGTTTTGGGGGACAGGAATGAAGATGGTTGCTTCCCAGTCTCCGTCTCCAGAGAAGCCAGGAACTTGGGCCCCCACTCCTCAGTGCATCCTCAGAAAAAAGCTGTCAGTCACTCCTGTCTCCCTGGTCTCCAGCCACACTCCGTGTTCACCCAGCCTGTGACCGAGTGTTTCTATCCCTGGCACATGGCCTCATTTGGAGTCTCCAAACCCAGCAGAATCCTGTATGATGCTCCTGCTCCACTCCTCCCAGAGGAGAATGGAGGGGATTTCCCTGGATCTGCCACTTGTGGGGTCCCTGCTTGAAGAACAGTGGCCCAACTGTGCCTTGGATCATGGTCTAAGGAAACCCTGAGCTGAGAGCTCACTCCTTGGCTCTGTCCTTGCAGCTGGCTTCCCCACTCCAATACCACACTCAGGTATCGGACATCTGAGGGGGCTCTGCCACACTCAGACAGCCCTAGTCTTTCTGTGACCCTGCAGGTTTGAGACCACACTGTCCCAGCAAGGGCTCCACCCCCTGCTTAGCCTCTGGAGGAATGTCCCTTAGTGGAGTGGACTTCTAAAAGTTCCAATTTTGTGCTCTGCTGCTCTACTGCTTGCTGGGAACTGACCCTTCTCCCCATGGTCTATCTTCCCATATATCACCTCAGATTCACTTCTCCACACATCCTATCTTCCAGGTAGAGGTCACTTTTCTGTTCCTAGAATTGCTTCTATTCTTCTCTTCGGTCTCCTATTGAGTTTGTAGGCATTCAGGATAGTTTGAGAACTATCTAAGACCTGATGATATTTAGGTCTCCTGCTCCTCCAAAACAGGAGCTGAAAGCTGAAAAAAATGAGGATTGAACTGAAGAATTCAATAGAGAGTGTTAACAGCCAGATTCAATGATTCAGAAGAAAGAATCAATGACCTAGAATACAGGGCATTTGAATTTCAGTCAGAGGAGAGAAAAAAAGATTGAAGAAAGTCTATGGGCCTTATGGGACATGACTGAAAGGAATGATATTTCAGTATGGGAATTTCAAAAGGAAAAGAGAAAGAAAAAGGGATAGAAGGCATATTTAAAACAATATTGGCTGAAAACTTCCCAAACCTGGGGGAGAATGGACATCTAGATCCATGAAGTGAAAAAGACTCTAATTAGGATGAATCCAAATAGGGCTACACTGGGACACATCAGACAAAAATCCTCAAAACTCAAAAAGAATGAATCTTGGAAGCAGCAAGAGAAAAAAGAGACAATAAATATAAGAGAACTTCCATAAGACTTTTGGTGGTTTTCTCAACAGAAACATTTCAGTCTAGATGAGAATGGGAACATACATTCAAGATATTTTTAAAAATCTAAAACAACCTGTCAACCAAGAATCCTATACTAGGCAAGCTGTCCTTCCAAAACGATGGGGAGATAGACTTTCCTGAACAAACATCAGCCGAGGAGATCATCAGTATTATACTTGCCTTACAAAAAGTGCCTGAGGGAATTATTTTAAGTGATATGAGTCACACAGGGAAATACAATTACTTATGACTTTACTATACCTGGAATCTCAAAGAACAACAACCAAACTCAGAAAAAGGTGTCTGATTTGTGCTTACTAGAGACAAAGGGTGAATTACACACCACTTTTACTATATTTTAGAATCTAATTTTGACTACATATTTATAATTACCAGAGAGTTTTGCCCTGCTTTTTAATGTTTTTATGATGTTAATTAGCACCCTTTTACTTACACTCAAAGAACTCCCTTTAGCATTAGGTGAAGATGGTCACAAGGTACAAACTTCCAGTTATAAGATAAATAAATACTAGGAATGTAATGTATAGTATGGTGACTATAGTTCACACTGTGGTATGGTATTTATGAAAGTTGTTTAAAGAATGAATCCTAAAAGTTCTCATCACAAGGGCAAAATATTTTTTCCCTTCCTCTCCTCCTTCTTTCTTTCTTGCTTTCTCCATGAGATAATGGGTGCTAACTTAACTCACTATGGTAAATATCAAAGCATTTTGCTGTATGTCAATTATATCTCAATAAAACTGGAAAAATATTTCAAAAACAAATGGGCTGAACATAGCAATATAAATGCTTCTCTGTTAACATATTAAATACAATCTAGACAGAGGTCTATGTCAACTACCATAATATAGGAGTAGTGATGAACATAAATAATATTTTATAACTGTAAAGAGATAAGAAAAATCTGTGCTTTTGTTTCAAGACAAAGTCACAGATACTTCTAATACTACATTCATAAGAAATTGAAGGAAATGGTGTGTTTTGGTGAGGTAGTAACACAAGTAAATAATTATTTTTTCCTGTATATATATATATATTTTTTTTTTTCCTGTATATCTTCATATATTTTCCCTGAATTCTATTCCTGGTCCTTTAAGATGAAAGTGGAAGGAACACTTGAAAATACTTTATTAAATGATGTGTATGGAAAGGCATATCCATGAAATGATGGAAAAAAACCCAAGGCAGTTTAGAGCTGACTTGAGGGTTATCTGCTGGAGGTGGTAATTTTCAAACTAGAGAGAATGAGCCTATGCCAGCCAAGTTTAGAAAGTGGGAGACAGTGATCTAGCTGGAGAAGCTCTATGAAGTATTCAGGTGCATGAGAGGGCTCTGGCTGGGGGCGTGTCACTGCAGAAGGGCCTGTAGAACAAGTGGACACAAAGGGGGCCTTTTCTGGATATTAGAAAGATGCTTATCTCTGGGGACACTGATTCATAAGTCCCAGGGGTACATGGGAGTGATGGAGGTGGTAGTCTCTGTGAATCAAAAAAGAGGAAATGTAAGGAGAAGAGAAGGTACCCATAGAAGACACTAACCAGGACCATCAGAAAAAGGAGAGAGGAGGAAAGGAGGACATCATGAAGGCCATTTCAGGTGGAAGTACAAGGAGTCTGCACATTCTGCAGAGTCCAGAGTGTTAGAGAACTGGTGAGATTGAGGATGCTGACCTGCCTGGGACACTCTCTGGGTTGAGGTGAGAATTTGTGAGCTCCTGTGTGGGGAAGCACCTGTAACTATGGGGAACCTGTTGAATAATACATAGAGATGTGTGGGGCCTCCTGTGCTTGGTAGCTGTATTGATTATCATTTCATAGTTTATATTTTCTAGCATTCTTATCTTATTTTGTCTTATTTGGTTTGAAATTTAAAATAGATAGTAGTGTTACAACTGTTTCATTGATTTTAAAATAAAGTTAGTGTCAAGATAGATGACCCATCAAACTCATAGTCAGGGTTAGATATGGCACTCAGGGGGTCTTAAAGCACTGACTGACTCATAATGTGGCAGTTGGGGAAGCTCCACGGAGTCTCAGAACCTCTGGGCTCTGACAAGTGGAACCCTGTCCTGTGGATAAGATCCACCTGTTGACAGGCCCTAACTCTTTGAATATGGCTTTTCCCCTGGGTTGCTTTTCCCCCAAAGTGCTCCAAGCCCCAAAGAGCTTTATAGTAGGATGGGCCAACCCTGGAGAGTGAACCTGATCTCCCAGGAGCAAAGCCCTGGTGAATAAGAGCTTGGCTAGATACATTAGTGTCTGGCCCTTGTCCAGGGCTTCTTGGTTGCCTTGACTCCTTCTGGCTTGTCCTGAGTCAATGCTCAGGAACCACCCTCCATCTGGACCTCAGGCAGATGTTATACAGAACAGAAGCCAAGGTTCATTAGTTTGTTTTAATATATGCAATGTATGTTGACATTGAAACTTATTCTTGAATTAAAAAATAGCCTTTCAGTACAATTACACTGCAAAATGAATAAGCAGCTGTGCTCTGTGGACATTTACTTCATCCAATCTTTCTTTTGTGAGTTTTCTAATGCTGCTGCAAAGGGAATGTGTGATTCCCAGTAGCCTTGCTGGGTGCTGAGAGCTTTCAGAGGCCTCTACAGTCAGCTCTCCCCTTACTGCTCTCAGGTGTCCCAGTTGCCCTGACACTAGAACTTTGTAACTTGAAGTTTTCACTGAACAATGGGAATTTCTTCTCCTGATCAGGCTGCTTTGATTATTGATATTAATAACGCAATAGGTATCATTTATTAATGGCATAATCTGTGCTAAACAATTTATAGAAACTTTTATTTTAATTATTAAGTGACTAATGTAAAAGGTACCTCTTTTACAGAATGGATCTGAGACTCAGAGAGCTTGAGCGGTTCACCTAATAAGAGACAAGGCTGAAATTTGAATCCTGGTCTGTCACCCTCCTGATGCCAAGCTCTCAAGAACTGGTAGTAGCCCCAGTCTGCTGCCACAGCAAAACAGTACTGTAGAACACAATTCTTCTTCAAACATCTTTCATGCCATTAGGCAAAGACTTCAACAGAATTAGATTTTATTGATGAACTCATGAAGGTCAACAAGGTGTTTCAAATCATGTCTCACCCGGGTTTCTACTCTGCAAAATAATTGTTTTATCACAAACACAAAACCATTGTGTGTGTGTGTGTGTGTGTGTGTGATGATTAATGTGGGTTGAATGTCCCCACTTACTCCTATACCCTCATGGTGGCAAGATAGCAGAGAAACTTCTAAGGCTGGAAAGGATTACCTGATGACTCAGGAACCAGAAGAAGCAGTACATTGTTCTTAGTCAAAATCAGTTCAGGAGAATCCAGAGCCAAGTCCTGGGGACACGGTGCAAGGGCACAGCAGGTGCACACTAGATGGAGCTTCAGCTGTAGAAACAAAGAATCCTACTTGGACACATGTGTTTATATGGCTTGTGGGTGGAGAACCGACAAGGAATGCTCCTGATTCTCCAGGGCTTTTGAAGAAAGATGGAGGCTGTGGAGAGTGAAAAGTGTCTTGGGATGGCTAGCAGTCCTGAGGTAGGTGTTTGCTGAGGAGAACTTTGCATCCACTGGCTTTTTTCTGCCTCCACCAGATGCTTTTTTCTGCCTCCACCAGATGCTGATATTTGCCCCAGCTGCAAATCTAATCCCAGCTCTGCAGTGCTCTGCTGCCCTTGGTTACCACAAAATTTAGTGGTCCCTGCTTCCCACATGGTTTCTGCAAACAACCGGTAAGAGTGTGAATGAGCAGGTGTAAATGGGTGAATAAAAGCCGATGATCCATTAACCATTGAAGTGACAAGGTTTTATGGGAACCTCACACATTGTATTAAGGGCCTCAATGGCCAGCTCCCTGGACATGAACTGCAACTATTGCAACTCATCCTCTCTGTTCCTTGTGGAAGACACATCTATCTCTTTCTTCCCCAAACTGGCTGAGGAGAAAATCCATTTTAGGGAATCAGAAGGACTGTACCAAAATCTTGGTCCCCCATTTCCCAGTGTGTGTGTGTGTGTGTGCATGTGTATATGCATGTGTGTGTCTGTTTCCAGTGAAAGAATGTTGGAGTCAGTGGGCAGGAATTTGTTGAGACAAACTTATGGCTGTCACTTGGGGTGAGGAGGGTAGAACATAGTCTCGAGAGCTTTGGGTCTTGTGTCCCTCATCTGGTTATTAAATTTCTAATTCATGCTTTGTACACAATACTACCTAGCATCATATATTTAAAAAATATTTGTACAGAGTTCATTATTAAAATTCCATATGATTGCATCTGTCAGTTCTCCATTTTGAAAGACTCCTAGATACCATCCCAAACCACTTCAGTTATACCTTTGAGACAGTCATGGCTTCTTTATATCTTTCTTTAAAATTTAGTCCTTAATTAAGAAGCAGTAGATCAAAGTCTGTCAGAGCACCATCTGTGAGGCCAAGTGCCCTGGGTGCAAAGACCACCCTTCTATTTATTATTTATTAACCCTTCTATTTATAAAGACCTTGGGGAGGATTCTCAGTCTTTCTGGGCTTCAGTTTCTTCTCAAGTTATGGACTGTTTGTTAAGGTTTACACTAACTTTTGGCAACTTTGTTCTAGGGGTTAAGTGACTTATATATAAAACACTTATAGTAGTATCCAGAACAAAGTAAGCAAAATATAATACATATGCTGATTAATATTATTCTTACCTTGAGTACAGAACTGATGACTTTGAGTGCCCAAAGTTCGAGAAGTGGTATTTGACTCGTACAATCCATAATCACCTGCCCAGGATATTCACAGATGCTCTGTCCTGTGTTCTCTCTCCTGTTTTACATACATTTTAGGGGCACTGCAAAGCTTTCAATAAAGCCTACAGATCCTATTTCTATTCTTTCTTGTATTATCCACAAGTTGTTAAAAGCTAATTCAGGTTAATTCTATTGGCAAAATGTCTTTGGCTTACAAACACTGACCTAGCTATTAACTTACTAGAGAGAAAGAAAAATGTTATGCAAGTGTTAAAACAAAAGTTAAGATCTGTACACTTATTGTATATGTTGTTTTTATAAAGTTGATATTTGCCCAGGTCTGTTTGTTGAAGCAAGTTTTTTCCTTGGGGTGTCTGTGTGGCTCAGTCGGTTAAGCTGGACTCTGGATTTTGGCTCAGGTCAGGTCATGATATCCGGGTCCTGAGATTGAGCCCTGTGTTGGGCTCCACACAGTGGGGAGTCTGTTTGAGATTCTATCTCTTCCTCTGTCCCTCCCTCCTGTACTCTCTCTCTGTAAAATAATAAATAAATCCTTAAAGAAAAGAAAAAAGAAAACTTTGCCCTGTGGAACATAACAGTTAATTTTGTTGTTAGACCTTCTTTTTTTCTTTCTTCTTTGAGTATTAGTCAGTACTCTTGCTTTTGAATATTTGTCATGGATATTTGCTCAGTTAATGGTCTGCAAAAGGGTTTAAGCTATGAAAGACTTTAAGACAGGAAGAGAGAATCTCTTCCCGAAGACAATGGAAATAGTATCTTCAACACTAACTACATTAATTAGCTTTTGTGAAATACTAGTTTACTGCATCTCTGATCCAAGTACAGTATCGAAAACTTGGTTACTTTTCATGGATTCCTAAAGCTTTAGTCTTACGTGTTATATAATAAATAGTAAGAATACATATATGTATATAAAATAAGAAATAATTTATTATTCTCTCAATGTATCCTGTTCAACTAAAAAATTGTATAGACAACATTAATTTTGTTAATTTAACAAAAATATTAATTTTGTTAGGATCTTTGTCAATGTATTTCATACTTTGAGATGTACAAATTTATGGTTTTGTTAAGTATATAGATTTATGATTACAAGTATATAGATTATAAGTATATAGATTTATGATTATATTGTTAAGTATACAGATTTATGATTATAATCTGCAGAAGTTTGCAAATAATTGAGAAATAAACCATTTCAAATAGGCTTTCTTTCTAGTTCCAAAGGTATAACATCATATGAAAAGTTGGCCTTATGAGGGTCCCCTGATGCATCTTTCAGTCATTAAAAATTCACGGAAACAGAACAGGATACAAATGTGTACATAGCTCCAGAGATATTTACTAACTGACACTGAGAACATTATGTACCTTAATCATGCCAAATAAAAATTTATTTTCCTCTTTTTTTTTTTTGTCAAATAAAGAGTAGGATCTTTCTCCTACATCCATGACTTTCATTTTATTCTACATTTTAGGAAACATTTTAGAGTAATTGAGTTTTAGGAAAAAATACGTATTTGAGTGAATTTTTCTGGTGAAATGCATTTCTGGAAAAGAGCATGCTCTTTTTAAATAAAATGAGAATTTTTGTTATTTGTATTAACCTCTTTCTCACCCTGAAAGCTTCAGGATGCCTTTTCTTTTGTATTTTTTTTTTTTTTTTACAAATTATTACCATTGTAATGCTCGGAGTCGCGAGAATTCCCCAAAGAGGCCACCAGAGACCTGTGTCAAAGCCAAGCGGCAAGGGTCATTTATTGCAGGTAACCTGGTCCTCCACGCACTCGCAAGCGGTGACGCTAAGAGGCCCCGAGGTGAGTAAATGCAAGGTTTTTATAGGCATGTACAAAAAAGGTAGGGACTTTCCAGAGGTGGGGCGATTGGTTGACATTTGAAAAAGGGTATTTGGCATGACCTGATAGGTCACAGGGAGCGCGCGCTTTAGCAAGCAGGAAGTACAGAAGCAGAACTAGCGGTTACCGCCGGGGGATTGGCTACTTTGTCCGGGGGATATTTTTGAAAGTTGTTTGTACCAGGGTGGGAAAGTTGTGGTTGCTGTTGCTCTACTGATTACCAGGGTGGGCCAGGGTGGTTATAGTTGCAGGGAGCGGCCAGACCGGTTTGGCCTTGATAAGCAGACTGGACACTCACAGTTTAATGTAAACAACAAAATGGCTACTGACTCAAAATGGAGTTATTTTAGCCCTTCATTCCCCCTCTCTCAAGTACCTGAGGAGCCAATCTTGGGTCCTAAGTGTCTATGGCTGCCCATAGGGAGGACATTCATGTGTGCTGTGTCCCTAGGGAGGCTATACTGGTCCCTACCCCAGCTAACCCTAGGCTAAATAGGGTGGCAATGGCTAAAGTGGATATAGGTTCTCTTTTTACTCAGTCCCCTATTCAGGGTGATAGAGGATGCGTGGTAACATGGATACCGAGACACAGAACTCTTTAGAGGCATTAAAGATTTTAGTTGATAGGCATGGGGTAAGCCCGGTCTCTGAGCATATCCTCCATCCATCGCCCCCCGGGATTGCCCATTTTACCTCATCACCCCAGGTTGGAGTCATGTTTGTACTAGCACATATGCCCTTTTTAATTGTCGGTACCTTCCCCAAACAATGCCCTTGTCTGGTTGGCTTTTCCATTCTGGAACAAAGTCCTTGAGAGCAGCGTGTGGGTCAGCTGGCCGGGTGTGGATGTAGTGTACCCAGGGAGTAATCCTGTCAATCTTGAGAGCGGTGGGAGTGGTCAGGATCATGATGTAGGGTCCCTTCCAGCATGGCTGAAGTGTCTGGTGTTGGTATCTCTGGACGTACACCCAGTCACCCGGTTGATATCAATGAGGGTCCGGGGGTGGCCCAGTCTCGTAGAGGGCCCTCAGCTTAGGTCATAGTCAGTTCATAGAGAGGTCAGGCCATCTCCCCGAACCTGGATATCCACAGTCTGCAGCAGCCCACCGTCCCAGGAAACTCCCTCATGGAGCTCAAAGCCTAAATAAGTGGCGTGGCTCTGACAAAGCTGTGCTTTCGTTGCTGACAACTGATATACTTTTCCTGTAGAGTCTGTAAGAGAGCTCTCGTCTCCCACATGCATGACCCAGTCCTCAGCGGCTACTTCCACTATTCCCACTAACCCAATCAGATTCTTCCCTTCAAATCCTTTAATTTTCTGAAGTTTCTTTTTTATATCTGGGGTTGACTGGCTGGCAAAAGCAAGATCATCTAAACGAGCTATCATGCAACTTCTCTTCTAGCTTAGGCAAAAAAACAATTAAAAACAATCAAATTTAGAATTTGACACCCATAGAAGTGTGTTATTAAAACATAACTTTTCGGGGCGCCTGGGTGGCTCAGTGGGTTAAAGCCGCTGCCTTCGGCTCAGGTCATGATCCCAGGGTCCTGGGATCGAGCCCCGCATCGGGCTCTCTGCTCTGCGGACAGCCTGCTTCCTCCTCTCTCTCTCTGCCTACTTGTGATCTCTGTCTATCAAATAAATAAATAAAATCTTTAAAAAAACAAAAAAAACAAAAAAAAACATAACTTTTCTCTCTTAAAATAACCCTCATTTCCAGAGATAGCCAAATCAGGACTAATTCATTTGAAAAACAAGTCCAGTTTTAACAAACTTGGCCTAATTATTTACATAAGCTCAGCAAGAACAGTGAGTGATCATATAGATCTTTTAGAATCTGCTTTGCTGGAACTTCTTTTTTTATTATTATTTTTTAAAGATTTTATTTATTTATTAGTTAGAGAGGGAGAGAGAGCAAGCACAGGCAGACAGAGAGGCAGGCAGAGGCAGAGGGAGGAGCAGGCTCCCTGCTGAGCAAGGAGCCCGATGTGGGACTCGATCCCAGGACGCTGGGATCATGACCTGAGCCAAAGGCAGCTGCTTAACCAACTGAGCCACCCAGGCATCCCTGCTGGAACTTCTTATAAGGAATCTCTAGGTTGAACTTTTAGTAGCCTCTCCAGGCCAGAAACCAAGCCACGTACTTGCCATCAGACATGCCTGCAATATCTGTCAATTTGGGGGGGGGGGTGGATTCCTCTTCCTGAGGACCCCAAACTATCCTGAGGTTCCTGCACCTGCCAGGAAGTGACATTCTTTATTCACCTGGTGAGGCTGCTGGGAACTGTGTAAGCAAGGTATCAGGCCAACAGTTCCAAGGGGCTTTATGGCTCCAGGTTTCATAAAGTCAACCTTAGTTCCTTAAAGCTGTCGGGTCATATCTGAGTCTATGCATGACATTCCAGTCAAAGCCTTGGTAAAATAACCCATGTTTCCAATGGTGTCCTTTTACAAAGAGGACAGATTCTTATTGAACTTATGCAAATGACTTATTGCCATGGAGGAAAGAATACTTACTGAGATCTTTTGAGTTTTAGAAGGTTCAGATAGAGAGAAAAGTTGAATACCTTAATTTGTTTACAAATAAATATTTTTACATTTCTGTAAGTCACAGACATCTTAAGAAAAAGTTTCGTTAGTCTAGAAGAGCAAACATTAGAGCGATGTTTAAAATAACAGATACAACACTATGATCTTTTAGTTCGTTTACTCCCATGTTACTAATTCTGGTTTAGTCCAATTGCAGCTTTTACTTCTGGAAATTCTTGCCCATTTCAGTTCTGGGATTTTTAACATCTCAAATACCTGTATTTGTCCTGAAAGTCTCTATATGAATTTTCTTTAAGATAAAACTCATTTTACAAGAGAATTAAAACAATTATATATGATGAGAACTCAGAAATATCCAGTGATGACCCTATCAAAACATTAAATCTTTAGGAAATGTATAGAACCTCAAGAGTAGTTACAGCATTTACCCAAATGTAACCCAAGGTTTGTCATTGGTTTTGCAGTACATTCTGAGTAACTTAGCATACCAAGGAAAAGCCTTATCAGTCAAAAGAGATTCATTTACAATTTAAATCTTGTGGACAGTTGCTAAAATCTTAGAAAGTTTTAAAACACAGGCCTAAATATAATTACGGATGTCAAACACCTGATAAAACAAAACATAGAAACTGGGTTTTCTGGGAAGGCAAAAAGAAAACCATTTGCTTTTTCTTTTAACAGCCGATCAATTAACCTAAGAAAACTTTGTCCTTTTAAACAGAGAGAAAACCAGCCTTTTTTTTTTTTTCTTTTTAAGTTATCCTTACGCATGCAGTCTCAAGATAGTGGGTTTACTGGGTTTCCCATTTCTTATCTCTTTCTTACATATCTCCTACTTTTCTACATACAAGGTTGCTTTCCTTATTTCCATCAGTCTTAGTCACACTTAACAGAATTTTGTACTCTTAGAAACTCTTTAGTCTCTAGTGGTGGCTAAGTATTAACCAATTGTGAACAGTTAAAACAGGATTCTTTAGATGGCAATTTTATCAATCAGTTAAGCACAAAACATGTCTACCATCAGATTTAAATACTCTTAGTTTCCTTGCAGTAGGAAGTCAAAAGCACAAACCTAGTTCCAGTAATTAATGCTTTAGCATTTTATCCCATTTGGTGAAGACCTAAATGTTCGTATTTTAATTCCATTTGTCATCCAACCAAAACTTCAAAATTTCAGGTTACCAAAGACTGTGAAAGCTACTCTAGTAATTACCTATTAACTTTGAGACAGACAATTAACCATCAGTTCAGTCATCTCTTTGCTAATAGATTTTAACAGATTCTAACACAGATTTTAACAAATAATACGAGCTTCTTTGACCTTAAGTAAACTTTGATTGAAGTTTCACATTTACTGCTGCTAACTCAAAGGACATATTCTTCCTAATTAAACCAACAAACTTGACTTAGTTTAAATACTGATTTACATTCTCCCTGGGCCCACTCCACTTTGAATGTTTACCTGAGACATGGGTGGGAAGATCTGGAGTGGGGGGTGTTAGGTCCAGGGGGTGCTCTTTTTGTTTCTTGACAGAGAAGGAGCCGTGGTGCAGGAAGCATTGAGGATGGTCTAGAGGCCAGTTATGCAGGCTTCCCCAAAGTTGGTGCAGAAACAGGAGAAGGGGGAAACAGAAGAAACAAAGTGCTGCCAGAAGGCAGAGAAAAGATTCCCAGGTTTAGAGCTTATCAGCCCCAACAGAGGAGCAGATGCCATGCTTTTCTGCCAGCAAGGGGTAGAGGTTAGGCAGTCCATATCCGGCCAGAGAAGATAGGACATTTCCCCCAAACAAAGGGAGATTTGGCAGCTACTTGGGAATATTTCTTAAAGCCTCTGTCTCGAGTTAGACTAACCCCAGTTGGCTCCAGCTATAGCCATTAACACTGGAAATGAGTGAGGAGGAATGGAGAGAAAAGTCAAAGTCCCCTTACTCTCTGCTCAGGGGTACTGATCAGAGTATCCTTGGAGTCCAGGTGCATTAATGATATCCTGGACCCTCTTGATTATGTCTTGGGAAAAGGTGCCTTGAGGAGGCCAACCTACATTAAAGGTCAGCCATTCGGCTGAACAAAGAGTAGCAAACTTGTCTCTTTTTATTTCCATGCCATAGTTTTGTCCCTTGGCACAGATCTCAGCAAAATGGCTCAGAAGGAGGGTCTTAGGAATTACCTGAGCCTGTCCCATAATTAACAAGAGAATAGGGCAAAGAAGAACGAGAAAGACAATACCAGCAACAAAACAAATTCACACAGGACTTTCTAACACCCACCGGCCGGTCACTCTCACCACTCTCTCAGGTGTCCAGTCATTCACACCAATTTTACCAGATTCAGGATCCTTACCAGGTCTTAACCCGCACGGCGTCCACCGAGACGGCCGTTGAGGCTCCCGACTCACGATTTCCAGATATGGAACCTCCAGGGTCGCAACCCTTGCTTCCACCCAGATGAGAATTCTCTACCAGAACCTGTTAGGGACCACCAATCCCTCCAGGTGAGAACTTCTAAGTTCTTCAGATGGAGGTGGCCAATCCTCCTTCCGCGGTTCTTTTAGTTACACTGCAGTAGATGTGTCCCCGCGTGGCTGTGGGAGGGAATACTTTGTTAAATTGCCAGCACGATGGAAGAGGGCGCCCTGGCTGTGGAAAGATTAAGTGGTTTAGGTTAGATCACTGGCGCAACGGGCAAGAGTGCCCTGAGAGGTTAGATCGCTGGCGCAATGGGCAAGAGTGCCCTTAGGAGCAGACAGGTCCGGAAGGCCTTCCTGGAGGCCTCTACAGATCTGGATGGGCAAGAGTGCCCTGAAGAGCAGGGTCCAGAAGGCCCAGGATGCCTCTACAGATCCGCCCCTGAGGAGCAGACAGGTCCGGAAGGCCTTCCTGGAGGCCTCTACAGATCCGGACGGGTGAGAGTGCGCTGAAGAGCAGGGTCCGGAAGGCCCAGGATGCCTCTACAGATCCGGACGGGCAAGAGTGCCCTAAGCAGACAGGTCCGGAAGGCCTTCCTGGAGACCTCTACAGATCCGGACCCGGACGGCCTTCCAGGAGGCCCCTGACGGGCACTGGGGGACGTCTCCCTCTGAACCTGACTGGTAACCCTTTTAGTGCGTCCACCAAGGTTTGACCAGTAACTGATACTGATGCTGGCAACAGAGACAGAGTACAGACAACAGAGACAGGGAGACAGAACAGAGGGTGGCCAGCCAACTTACCGATCGGCGTCAGAGACGACCCCTTGATCAAATGTCTGATGGGCTCGAGAGGGGGTATTCCGGACGATCTCGGTGGGACCTCCAAATGTAATGCTCGGAGTCACGAGAATTCCCCAAAGAGGCCACCAGAGACGTGTGTCAAAGCCAAGTGGCAAGGGTCCTTTATTGCAGGTTCGAACCTGGTCCTCCGCGCACTCACAAGTGGTGACGCTAAGAGGCCCTGAGGTGAGTAAATGCAAGGTTTTTATAGGCATGTACAAAAAAGGTAGGGACTTTCCAGAGGTGGGGCGATTGGTTGACATTTGAAAAAGGGTATTTGGCATGACCTGATAGGTCACAGGGAGCCGCGCTTTAGCAAGCAGGAAGTACAGAAGCAGAACTAGCGGTTACCGCCGGGGGATTGGCTACTTTGTCCGGGGGATATTTTTGAAAGTTGTTTGTATCAGGGCGGGAAAGTTGTGGTTGCTGTTGCTCTACTGATTACCAGGGTGGGCCAGGGCGGTTATAGTTGCAGGGAGCGGCCAGACCGGTTTGGCCTTGATAAGCAGACTGGACATTCACAGTTTAATGTAAACAACAAAATGGCTACTGCCTCAAAATGAAGTTACTTTAGCCCTTCACCATAAATTAATAGCACACTGAAAAACAAAAGTGTGGGTTATCTTTTTTAACTTTTCAATAAGTTTAAGATTATAGAAATTTAGGACAAACTATGGGGGGAAAAGATATAGATCCTGGTGTCACAAGAGACACCATACTCTTTTACTGAGAATCAAGTTTAACTTTAACAGGACATATTATATAATATTTTCTCTGTAATTTTAAAAAAATTTTTGAATTAAATTAAAAAAATTATGAACATGATATATCTTTTTGTATGTGTCATCTTCAATTTCTTTCATCAGTGTCTTACAGTTGTCAGAGTACAGGTCTTTCACCTCCTTGGATAAATTTAATGAATTGGGAAAAATAATTTTTCATGAAACAAAAAAATGATTTTATTTTTTAAATATTTTATTTATTTATTTGACAGAGAGCGAGAGTGCACGGGCAGGAGGAAGAGCAGAGGGAGAGGTAGAAGCAGGCTCCCCACTGAGCAGGGAGCCTGATGCAAGGCTAGATCCCAGGACCCTGGGATCATAACCTGAGCCAAAGTCAGATGCTTAACCATCTGAGCCATCCAGGTGCCCCGAAAAAAATTAAATCAAAATTCACATAACATAAAATGAACCATTTTAAGGTGAACAATTCAGTAACATTTCATATGTTCCACAATGTTGGGCAACCATCACTACCATCTAGCTCCAGAGCATTTTTATTACCCCAAGAGGAAACTTCTGTATCCATTAAGGTGTTGGTTCCCAACCCCTTTGGCAGCTTTCTGAAACTGGCCCCCATACTCTGGCAGGGAGAAACCTAAGAAAAAGGTAGTTTACTCCAGGTTGGTACGTGGCGGTTTTAATAAGTAAAGGGGATTTACATGAAAGGCAAGACAAATGGATCCCCTCACCTGCCTGTCTATCAAATCTTAAAAGTTTATATAGAAACCTTCACTAGGTTCAGTCACATACACTGTGCAGGTGTTCTCAACACCACATCACTAACTCAAGGCTGTGTACTTGGAGCAGCCTCCTGGAGTGGAAAAGGCAAGAAGGACGTGCATTCTAAGGACTGGAGAGGGAGGGAGGAGCTCTGAAGTCCAGCTCACCAGTTACTCCATAGTCATGTCTTTTTGATGACCTCCCCTAACATAAACTGTCATTCTCCATTCCCTCCTGCCAGTAGCTCCTGGTAACCCCAAATTGCTTTCTACCTCTATAGATTGAACTATTTGGGGTATTTCATATAAATAGAATCATACAATTCTATGTGACCTTTTGTATCTGGCTTCTTTTGTTTAGCATAATGTTTTAGAGGTGCATCTACATTATAATACCTATCAGTACTGTATTCCTTTTTATGGCTTGAAAATATTACATTGTATGTATATGCAAGATTTGTTTATGCATTCATCCACTGATGGCCACTTGTTTTGTTTCTACCTTTTGGTTGAAGTGACTAGTTTTTCTATAAACGTTTGTGAAGAAGTATTTGTTTGAGTATCTGTTTTCAACTATTTTAGGTATATGCTTAGGAGGGGACTTGCTTGATCATAAGATAATTTTGTGTTTAACTTTTTGAGGAACTGCCAAACCATTTTCCATAGTGGCTGCACATTTTACCTTCCCACCAGCGATGTACAAGTTTTCTAATTTCCCACGTCCTCACCAACACTTGTTATTTTCCATTCAAAAAATTATAGTAATCCTAGTGAGTGTGAAGTGGTATGTCATTGCAGCTTGATTTGCATTCCCTAGTGACTAATGGTGTCAAATATTACCCTTTTCAATGAGTGTATTATGAATCAATCAAAAAATTTAAATATGCTTTGCTTTTAATCCTTTTTTTAAGGACATGCAAATATAATGATATTTAGTAATTACTTCTGCTTGATTTTTTACTGTTTTAACTCATATCTTGCATGGTTAAATATTTTTATATAGTGTATATAATATGTATATTTAATAATACATATATATATGTACATATATATGTAAAATAAGAATCTGTTTAATTTAGACCACTTTGGTGGAGGGGAGAGGTAAACAAGAGGTAAAATTACTTCAGAATTATCTTAGAGTGTTATCAATATATACACACCACTGTATTTTCAAAAGTTCCTTAATCCAAGGAAGTCAGGAATTGTAGAAATTCAGATAATATATGGAGGAAATGTTCCAGAATAGAATTTCCTAAAGGGAGTTCAACAGATCTTTAAGGTTTGCTAAAGGCAAATAGGGCCACATAGTTAAGTAAGGATGGGAAACATGAGATATATGCATGATATGTATATATATAACATTATATGCATATATAATTTTCTTATTTACTTTAAATTGCTGCAAGAAAGTTATTTGTTATCAGAAAAGAATGATAGTCTCTTTAATATTAGTAAATACTTAAAAATTAAAAACTACTGCTGAAGATGCAGTTAAATGGTCATAACTCACCCATTGATGAAGGGAGGGGAAATGGGTATAACATTTTTTAAAACAATTGAACAGTATGAGACGTAATGAGTTTAAGCTCATTGAACCAGTAGTTACATATCTAAAGAAACAAACTTTAATTTACAAATTTAGAGACAAAGGCTTATGTACAAAGTATTTACTGCATTGTTAAAAATTAAAATGGTAAAATTGCAAAAGGAAAGATCTCATTGTTAGGAATTGTTAAATGAATAATCAGCCACTAAAATTATGTTGTGTACAAATAATTATTGATAAAATAAAAAGTGTTTGACAGTAAGTCATTATGAGTATTTTCATGTTGCAGTCACTGAATAAACATTTTACATGGGTTATGTCTGGTAAGCCTCTCAAGAAGTTTTGGTGCTATTGGGTTATTCTTGCATATATTTTATTGGTGAAGAAACTTCAGAGGCACAGTGTTGTTCAATAATTTGCAACTAATAAGAGTTGGGGCTGGATTTAATTCCAGATCTTATCATTGCAGTGTCTGGGCTCAACCTCTACTATTTTGCTTTTCTCTAGTTCAGGGAACTCAAGGATCTTGTCCAAAGTAACAAAGCTAATAATTAGTAAAAGCTGATACTATGCCTGAACAACAGCAAACTTATAGACCGGGCCTGCAACCAGGTAGCTTATGGTGTCTCAAAATCTCTGATAAAGGGGCTCAAGTGGGTGAACATAATATCTTCAAATATTTTAAGAACCATAACATGGAGGATAGAGTGGACAGGATTGATTATCTCCAAAGAGTGGATTGAAATTTCATATGAACTTCAGCAAACTGTGTGTAATTCAGATATTTAAACAGATATTTAAACAGATATTTAAATTCAGATATTTAAAAATTGAAAAACTAGAGTCATCTGGCTATTGGGCAGGAAGTCTTAAAAGAAAGTAACATTTTGACTAGAAGCTAACAGACCCTCTTTAAGGCTATTGTGCTAAGAATGTCTGTCTTTCTTAATTTTTAAGATTTTATGTATTTATTTGACAGAGAGAGATACAGTGAGAGGGGGAACACAAGCAGGGGGGGTGGGAGAGGGAGAAGTAGACTTCCTGCTGAGCAGGGAGCCCAATGTGATGTGGGGCTCGATCCCAGAACCCTGAGATCATGACCTGAGCCAAAGGCAGATGCTTAACAACTGAGCCACCCAAGAGCCCTGTACTAAGAATTTGAGTATTGAGAAAGATGCTCCTTTTAATTTCAGGAAACTACTAAAATGCCATAATTCTTCTTCAGAATATTAACCTAAACATTAACATTATAAGCTATTATTTGAAAAGCACTTGACATTGTACTTAACTTTAAGGACAAACTATATCAATGTTATATGTATATGAATATATATATGTCTATATATGTGTGTGTCTATATGTACACAATGAATAAGTTAAATAATATTAATTATAAATAGATATAAAAATTTTAAAAATGAACCTTTTGAAAATCGGTAGTATCTTTCCTGGGGACCAACAAACTATAACCTGAGTCTGCTCTGTGTCTGTATGGTCAATAAACCAAGAAGATTTTTTTAAATGGTTGTTAAAACAAAACAAGATATTTAACAGAAACTCTATGTTTGCTGTAATACCCAAAATATTTACCATCTGTTCTTTACTAAAAATATTTGCTGACCCTTGCCATCCATTGAACAACACATTATCACATAACAACTTAAAATATTTTTCTCTAGAAGATTAAACAATTTGTCACCATCTGATTTTGGTTTTTCTTCTATCCAGCAGAACTGTGAAATCTCAGTTTGGACACTAGAGGGAGACTTGAACTTTAAAAAAATATTATATTATATTATATTATTATATATTATATTTTATTTATTTTACTAATTTAATTTCTTTTCAGTGTAATGGAATTCATTGTTTATGCACCACACCCAGTACACCATGCAATACGTGCCCTCCATACTACCCACCCCCAGGCTCCCCCAATCTCCCAGCCCCCACCCCTTCAAAACTCTCAGATTGTTTTTCAGAGTCCATAGTCTCTCATGGTTCATCTCCCCCTCCAATTTCCCCCAACTCCCTTCTCCTCTCCAACTCCCCATGTCCTCCGTGTTATTTCTTATGCTCCACAAATAAGTGAAACCATATGATAATTGACTCTCTCTGCTTGACTTATTTGACTCAGCATAATCTCTTCCAGTCTCGTCCATATCAATACAAAAGTTGGGTATTCATCCTTTCTGATGGAGGCATAATACTCCATAGTGTATATGGACCATATCTTCCTTACCCATTCGTCCATTGAAGGACATCTTGGTTCTTTCCACAATTTGGTGACCATGGCCATTGCTGTTATGAACATTGGGGTACAGATGGCCCTTCTTTTCACTGCATCCATATCTTGGAGTAAATACCCAGTAATGCAATTGCAGGGTCATAGGGAATCTCTATTTTTAATTTCTTAAGGAATCTCCATACTGTTTTCCAAAGTGGCCACATCAACTTGCATTCCCACCAGCAGTGTAAGAGGGTTCCCCTTTCTCCACATCCTCTCCAACACACGTTGTTTCCTGTCTTGTTGATTTTAGCCATTCTGACTGGTGTAAGGTGGTATCTCAATGTTGTTTTAGATTTGAATCTCCCTGATGATTAGTGATGGTGAACATTTTTTCATGTGTCTGATAGCCATTTGTATGTCTTCATTGGAGAAGCATCTGTTCATGTCTTCTGCCCATTTTTTGACATGATTATGTGTTTTGTGTGTGTTGAGTTTGAGAAGTTCTTTATAGATCCTGGATATCAGCCTTATGTCTATACTGTCATTTGCAAATATATTCTCCCATTCCGTGGGTTGCCTCTTTGTTTTGTTGACTGTTTCCTTTGCTGTGCAGAAGCTTTTGATCTTGATGAAGTCCCCAAAATTCATTTTTGCTTTTCTTTGCTTTGCCTTTGGAGACATATCTTGAAAGAAGTTGCTGTGGCTGATATCAAAGAGGTTACTGCCTATGTTCTCCTCTAGGATTCTGATGGATTCCTGTCTCACATTGAGGTCTTTTATCCATTTCGAGTTTATCTTTTTGTACGGTGTAAGAGAATGGTCGAGTTTCATTCTTCTACATATAGCTGTCCAATTTTCCCAGCACCATTTATTGAAGAGACTGTCTTTTTTCCACTGGATATTTTTTCCTGCTTTGTCAAGGATTATTTGACATATAATAATTTGACTGTTTTTATGCCAGTACCATGCCGTCTTGGTGATCACAGCTTTGTAGTAAAGCTTGAAATCAGGTAACGTGATGCCGCCAGTTTTGTTTTTCTTTTTCAACATTTCTTTAGCAATTCAGGGTCTCTTCTGATTCCATACAAATTTTAGGATTATTTGCTCCAGCTCTTTGAAAAATACCGGTGGAATTTTGATCAGAATGGCATTAAAAGTACAGATTGCTCTAGGCAGTATAGACATTTTAACAATGTTTATTCTTCTGATCCAAGAGCATGGAATGGTCTTCCATCTTTTTGTGTCTTCTTCTATTTCTTTCATGAGTGTTCTGTAGTTCCTCAAGTACAGATCCTTTACCTCTTTGGCTAGGTTTACTCCCAGGTATCTTATGGTTCTTGGTGCTATAGTAAATGGAATCGATTCTCTAATTTCCCTTCCTGTGTTTTCATTGTTAGTGTATAAGAAAGCAACTGATTTCTGTACATTGACTTTGTATCCTGCCACATTACTGAATTGCTGTATGAGTTCTAGTATTTTGGGGGTGGAGTCTTTTGGGTTTTCCATAGAAGGTATCATGTCATCTGCAAAGAGAGAGAGTTTGACTTCTTTGTTGCCAATTTGGATACCTTTTATCTTTCTTTGTTGTCTGATTGCTGTTGCTGGGACTTCTAATACTATGTTAAACTAGAGTGGTGAGAGTGGGCATCCTTGTCGTGTTCCTGATCTCAACGGGAAGGCTGTGAGCTTTTTCCCATTGAGGATGATATTTGCTGTGGGTTTTTCATAGATAGATTTCATGAAGTTCAGGAATGTTCCCTCTATCCCTATACTTTGAAGCATTTTAATCAGGAACGGATGCTGGATTTTGTCAAATGCTTTTTCTGCATCATTTGAGAGAACCATGTGGTTCTTCTCTCTTCTCTTATTCATTTGTTCTATCACATTGATTGATTTGCCAATGTTGAACCATCCTTGCAACCCAGGGATGAATCCCACCTGGTCATGGTGGATAATCTTTTTAATGTGCTGTTGGATCCTATTTGCTAGGATCTTGTTGAGAATCTTAGCATCCATATTCATCAGTGATATTGGTCTGAAATTCCCCTTTTTGGTGGGGTCTTTGCCTGGATTGGGGATTGGGGTAATGCTGGCTTCATGAAAAGAGTCTGGAAGTTTTCCTTCTGCTTCAATTTTTTTAAAACAGCTTCAGGAGACTAGGTGTTATTTCTTCTTTGAAAGTTTGGTAGAATTCCCCAGGGAATCCGTCAGGTCCTGGGCCCTTTTTTGGGGGGAGTTTTTGATCACTGCTTCAATCTCGTTACTAGATATCATTCTATTCAGGTTGTCAATTTCTTCCTGGTTCAATTTTGGAAGGTTATAGTTTTCCAGGAATGCATCCATTTAATCTAGGTTGCTTAATTTATTGGCATATAACTGTTGATAACAACTTCTGATGATTGTTTCTATTTCCTTGGTGTTAGTTGTGATCTCTCCCTTTTCATTCATAATTTTACTAATTTGGGCCTTCTCTCTTGTCTTTTGGATTAGTTGGGCCAATGGTTTATCGATCTTATAGATTCTTTCCAAAAACCAGCTTCTAGTTTCATTGATGTGTTCTACTGTATGTCTAGTTTCTACCTCATTGATCTCTGCTCTAATCTTGATTATTTTTCTTCTTGTGTGTGGAGTTGGCATAATTTGTTTTTGATTTTCTGGTTCTTTAAGGTGTAGAGACAGCTGGTATATTCTGGGTTTTTCAATTTTTTGAGGGAGGCTTGGATGGCTATGTATTTCCCCCTTAGGACCGTCTTTGTTGTATCCCATAGGTTTTGGACTGAAGTGTCTTCATTCTCATTGGTTTCCATGAATTGTTTAAGTTCTTCTTTGATCTCCTGGTTGATCCAAGCATTCTTAAGCAAGGTGGTCTTTAGCTTCCAGGTGTTTGCATTCCTTCCAAACTTTTCCTTGTGGCTGAGCTCCAGTTTCAAAACATTGTGATCTGAGAATATGCAGGGAATAATCTCAATCTTGGTATCGGTTGAGCCCTGATTTTGACCCAGGATGTGGTCTATTCTGGAGAAGGTTCCATGTGCACTTGAGAAGAATGAGTATTCTGTTGTTTTAGGGTGGGATGTTCTGTATCTTGCCCATCTGGTCCAATGTGTCATTCAATGCTCTTGTGTATTGATTTTCTGCTTGGATGATCTGTCTGTTACTGAGAGTGGCATGTTAAGATCTCCAACTATTAATGTATTCATATCAATATGATTATCTTGATTAACAGTTTTCTTATGTAATTGGCTGCTCTCATATTGGGGGCATAAATATTTACAATTGTTAGATCTTCTTGGTGGATAGTCCTTTTAAGAATTATGTAGTGTCCTTCTGTATCTCTGACTACAGTCTTTAGTTTAAAATCTAATTTATCTGATATGAGAATCACTACCCCAGCCTTCTTTTGAGGCCCATTGGCATGAAAGATGCTTCTCCATCCCTTCACTTTCAGTCTGGATGTATCCTTAGGTTTGAAATGGGTCTCTTGTAGATAACATATGGATGGGTCCTGTCATTTTATCCAATCTGCAACCCTTTGTCATTTTATGGGTGCATTTAGGCCATTCACGTTGAAAGTGATTATTGAAAGATATGTTTTTATTGACATGGTGTTACCTGTGAAGTCTTTGTTTCTATAGATTGTCTCCATGTATTTCTGCTCAATGATAGTTTTGGGTTTTTCCCTCTTTTATAGAAACCCCTTTAATATTTCTTGCAGTGGCAGCTTGGTGGGCACATACTCTTTTAAACCTTGCTGGTCTTGGAAGCTCTTTATCTCTCCATCCATTTTGAATGTCAGTCTTGTTGGATAAAATATTTGTGGCTGCATGTTCTTCTCATTTAGTGCCTTGAATACATTTTTCCAGCCCTTTCTGGCTTGCCAGGTTTCTGTGGACAGGTTTGACATTATTCTGGTGGGCTTTCCTCTGTACATAAGGGATTTCTTCGTCTTACCTGCTTTCAAGAGCTCCTGTCTAAAATTATGATCATCATTTTCACTATCAGGTGTCTTGAAGTCTTTCTAGATTCTATGATCTTGGGGAGAGAGCGTTCTGCCTCTAGTACACAAACTCTGGTTCCATTCACCAAATTGAGAACATTTTCATGGAGAATTTGTTCAATTATATCTCCTAGTCTTCTTTCTTTCTCCTCCCCTCAGGGATTCCAATAATTCTGAGGTTAGAATGTTTCATGGCATCATTTATTTCCCTAATTCTGTTTTTATGGCTTCTAAGCTGTTCCAGGCTTCCTCCTGATCCTTTTTCTCTATCTGTTTGTCCTCCAGATCACTAATTCTATCTTCTGTTTCAGTGTCCCTAGCTTTTAGAGAATTTGGATTAGATTGGAACTCATTGAGAGCATTGTGAACATCATCCCTGGTGGTTTTCACTTCTGCCCTAATCAATCCATTTTGTCATCCATGGCTTTCTCCAACCTATTGCCTGGATAATTGTTAGCCTGAATTCCCTTTCTGACATGTTGTCTATATCCATAGCCATTAGTTCTGTTGCAGAAGACCCAGCCTCTGAATTTTTCTTCTGTTGGGCACTCTTCCTCATAGTCATTTTGGTGAGAAATGGCTGAACAGATGTGTAGCTGAATGTATCAAACATGGTGCAGGCAAGGTGCACCCTGGAACACTCCTGAGCAATCAAGAGTCCCCTCCCAAACGAAAGATAAAGAAAGTTAAAAAAAAAAAGAAAAGAAGAAAAAGAGAGAGAGACAGGGAAAAAAAAGAAAGATAAAATAAAAGAGAAGGCCCAGCCCAAATGGGTCCCAAGGTAAGATTTATGAAGTATACAAACAAAAACAGACAAACAAAAAGACTGAGAAAAGTAGATAAGAAGAGAAAAAAATAAATGTATAAAAACAAACAAACAAACAAACAAACAAAAAATAACCTCATCAAAAAGAACCCCAAGTATAAGATTCATATACTACCAGGAGAAAAACAAATACACAGAAACACTGGTGGAAGAAAAAGATGGGAGAGTTGTTATAAATTCTTAGTGTGGATGAGGAAGTTTATTTTTTTTTAAGATTTTATTTATTTATTTGACAGAGGGAGATCACAAGTAGGCAGAGAGGCAGGCAGAGAGAGAGAGGGAAGCAGGCTCCCTGCTTAGCAGAGAGCCTGATGCAGGGCTCAATCACAGGACCCTGGGATTGTTACCTGAGCCAAAGGCAGAGGCTTTAACCCACTGAGCCACCCAGGGGCCCCAAGGAAGTTTATTTTGATTCTTCCTGGAGGTATCTTGATATCTTTGTTAAAGGACTCTAATTTCCTAAGACAAAGGGGATTAAAAACTGTTATACTTATAGGGGTAGCATTGATTGGGGGAAGGGGATTACCTTGAAGCTTATCTCTATATGAATATCAAAAAATAATAATAACATAAAATAAGTTAAATTAAAAAATAGAAAAGCAAAAGAAAAACACATGTAAATCTATCAGAAAAGTTTAGGTTAAAAGGTTATTATGGAATTTGATGTATTGAACATCTCACTGTGATGGTAAATAGGTTAAAAAGTTATAGAAAAAAATTAAAAGAACAGGATAGTGAGAACAAATTAAAAATATTAGTTGTATCTATGAGGGGTGCCTGGGTGGCTCAGTGGGTTAAAGCCTCTGCCTTTGCCTCGAGTCATGATTCCAGGGTCCTGGGATTGAGCCCCAAATCGGGCTTTCTGCTCAGAAGGGAGCCTGTTTCCCCCTCTCTCTCTGCCTGCCTCTCTACCTACTTGTGATCTCTGTCAAATAAATAAAGTTTTTTTTTTTTTTTTTTAAGTTGTATGTATGAAGTAGTGGTGGTTGTCCTCTTGGGTTTGTTTGTTTGTTTGTTTGGGCGGGGGCTGGCTTTCTGGGTGAGGGGCTTGCCATGTGGTTTTTCAGGCAGTGTTGCTAGGGTTTAGTCCTTCTGCCCCCATCAAGGAGCTGGGCTCTGAGGGAACCGGTTTTTCAGGCTTTTGTTTTCTGGAGGGTTTGTTTGTTTGTTTTTTCTCCACTTGGTGGCTTTTGGCAGTTCTTTGGAGGTTTAGAGGAAAGCAAACTGCCCCCAGACCTCCCTCTCAGAGAGAAGCCTCAGTCTGTTCCCCTCTGGATGCTCCAGAGTACATAAATTCTCCCTCTGCCCCTGGCAGAACATGTTCCCAGTCATGGTCTCTGGGGTCAGAGGAACTTTCCCTTGTACCCAAAACCACAAGAAACACAAGATGCTGCTGTCTGGGCAGCTCCAGACTGCCAGAGAGGTCCCAAGCAGAGATAGGGCACTGAGATTTTCATGCTGGCCTGGGGCTGAGAGGGCTCAGACTCTCCAGGTCCTAGAGAGCACCGACTGGTGCCTGCATGCACCTCTTTCAGGGGAGGGTGTGGGGCATGACTCAGACTCCTGTCATGCATGCAGAGTGCAAAAGGCTGTGGTTCTGTCAGCTGACGCCCACAGCAGTCTCCCTCACCCTCATGGGCGCCACCACTCAGATGGTTTCAGGCACACTGGTGGCCCAGGGACTAAGACCTGGCTTCTTTGCTGTACTCTCTCATTCCCTGCTGGTGGTGGCTCTCCTGGGTCT
The DNA here is from genome assembly GCA_003697995.1 of Taxidea taxus jeffersonii. Lineage (NCBI taxonomy): Eukaryota > Metazoa > Chordata > Mammalia > Carnivora > Mustelidae > Taxidea > Taxidea taxus. The sequence continues at coordinate 39,205 of ML103950.1, forward strand.
GTGGGTTTAAGTCCCTGTCCCTAACTGCCCAGTTCCACCAATTTCCCCATAAGATCTTTTGCTCTTTTTGAGTGCTTTCAACAAGACTCCAAGTTAATGCTCGTCCCCAATTGCAGGGCACTCTCATATTGGGTTATCACTTTCCAATGGGTTGCTTCTGGTGGCTCCCTCCACCTTTTGTTTATCTTCCAAAATCAGTCCAACTCTGCTTTACCTCTCCACTGGCATCTTCTGCCCCTGTAGAGATCCAGAAGTGTATAATTCTAATCTCAGGCTGATTTCATGGGTGATCAGAATTCTTTGGTAGTTAAGCAGCTCACTTTAGGGGACAGGTTGAAACAGTGCCTCCTCCTACTTCTCTGCCTCTTGTCTCCCCAAAATCAGAAAAAAAGCATTTTTTGTATCTATATGAGATGATAGATGTTGACTGAATATGTGGTTATTTCATATTATTTCATAATATTTTTACATTAAGTCATCATGCTAAACTTCTTAAGCTTATACAGTACTGTATGGCAATTATAGCTCAATAAAAACTAATTTTAAAAAGACCATATTAAGGACACCTGGGTGGCTCAGTTGGTTGGTCATCCTGATTTTGGCTCAGGTAGTGATCTCAGAGTTACCTGCGTCAGGCTCATCATGGAGTCTGCTTAAGATTCTCTCTCCCTCTCCCTCTGTTCCCAGCCCACTTGTTTGCTCTCTCTCTCTCTCTCTCTCTCTCAAAAAAAGACAACATTAAAATAGCTTATGAACTATTATCTTATTAAGAGTGTAATCTCATGCAGCAGAAGTGATGGATAAGGACAGTGGAGCCAGGAGGGCAGGAGAGCCAACACAAAGACACCTTACCCATCTAGCTCTTGTTAAATATGACTGATCGTTCAGTCCATGAAAATGCCTCCAAAATAGCCATAGAAACAGCATGCCAGAATTGTCCCCCAGAAAGGGCAAAGGGGGAATAATTTATCCACTGGTTCCCCACTCTTATTGGTCAGAGGTTCATCTCTTAGAACTTTTCTATTTCTGGGTTGCACATACCTGGGCATGGATAGGAAGCCTTTGTGTCTTCTTTGATTTCTTTCATCAATGTCTTGTGGTTTTCAGTATAGAGATCTTTCACCTCCTTCGATTTATTCCAAAGTACTTTATTGTTTTCAATGGTATCGTAAATGGAAATCATTAAAAAATCTTTTCAGGTAATTCATTTTTGGTATATAGTGATCATACTTTTCTCCTTTATTCTGTTAACAGTATTAAATTATTTGGTGTGGTTTTGGGAGGCACTTAGAACCACTTGAAAATTCCTTGTCTGAAAAATGAGACACATTGAAAGGAAATCTACTGGCTGGTTCCTGGGGGTTGTTAGTCCTCAAAGCCTGGCTGTTCCAATCATCACCTGGGTCCTTGTCCTGGGGTGGCTTCTCATCCATCCCACTCCAGCTAATTCTTCCCCACTCCTACCCCAACTTCTCAGGCAGAAGAAAGCAAGCATAGCTCCTTTGGTCTCTAGGTCACAAGGATAGTCCTTAGGAACCAGGCTACGTGAACCTGTGTAGAAATGTCTAGACATGCTTGATGTATAATTTTGAGATATTTAGATTGTTGATATAGGAGCCTCCATTTGTACTCTTACCTGAACCCTGAAATGTTAAGAGCAGGACTACAGTCCAGGTAGAGACACATGCTCAGTTATAGATAGATGTCCAGACCCCTTCTGTAGAGGGCAAGCTTGAGATGCATGAACAACCAAGTCCCAGATCATCCGAGAACATTCATATGGAGTTGGATGCTCACTCTGGGACCTCACTGGGCTAGTACTTCAGATTCTGCTGTTTGCTTAGTTAACCAAGGGCATATCTGCTTCTGCTCCCATCTTGCCTGTTTGAAACTATTAAATAAAAGTGAATGTGCACATTCCATTCCAAGATTCCAGGAACTACCTGGTGACCTAAGAAAATTTGGACTGTATTTTCAGCACTTTTCTCCAGTATCATGTGATAGAAGAATATGCACAGTGGGTTGTTTTTTATGTGAATAACTTCTGAAATTTAAATCAAAGCTTCACCCAAAAGGACGATCATGTCCCATTTCATAGCTTTGTCCAGCCAGAGATGAAAAAAGTTCTTTAGATTTGTTTGTTTTTTTTAAGAGGAAGTTGACCTAATGTGGAAATAATATACAGAATTGATGGATGAGGGGGTGAGAAAAGGCCAGGAGACTTTAGCTAACTTATGCAGCAACTCCAGGAGTTAATTGTGAGGCAGATCCAGGGCAAGACAACAAAGATGGGTATCACAGTGGTCTAGACAGTACAGGTCTCATCTAAATACATTAAAATTCAATGTTTGCATTCTTTAGTGCATTTTTATAGAATTATGAAAAGAAAAGGGTATAGTTCAGTGGATTTCAAAGTGAATGCCTCTGTGTAACTGACATACAGATCAAGAAACAAACTAACATTTCAAAAGTCCACTTCTGCTCCTGTAAGTCACATCCTTTCTATCCTGTTGCCCCTCCCCTACCCCCCCACCCAAATAACCACCATTCTCTACTCTTTACAGCATAGATTAGTTTTTTCTGGTTTTGAACTAAAAATAGAGTAAATAGATTATAAACTTTGTGCCTACCTTCTTTCACTCAATTTGTATTTGCAAGGTTCTATTTGTCTATGTTCTATTTAGTTCTAATTTGTTCATTTTTATTTCTGACTATATTCCATGGTATGAATATACTGAAATGTAATTATTCAGTTCATGTCTGGATTTTTGGGTTGTTCCAGTTAGTGTGTACTACAGATAGTGCTATAGCACTTTTATGAACAATCGGGTCCATTTGTTTTAGTATACATATGTATTTATTTATGTTAACTTTATACATAGATGTGGATTTGGTAGGCTTTAGGGTAGATGTATTTTCTATTTTATGAGATCCTGCCAATTTTCTATAAGTCATTTTTTTATAACAGTCATTTTATGTGTACTCCTCCCAGCAATGCCCAGGAGTTCTGGCTGCTCTATAGACCCACCAACTCTGGGTATTTTTCATCTATTACATTTTGACCATTCTGGTGGGTGGAAAAGTTATTTGTGTTGTTTTAAGTTGCATTTTCCTGAAGACATGAAGGTGAGCCACTTTACATATATTTACTGGCCATTTGGATACTCTCTATGGAGAGAAGGCTGCTTAAGACCCCCCCCCCATTTTGGATTACAAAAATGTTTCTCTTTTTCTTATTGAATCATAAGAGCTCATTTAAAAAATATATTTTGAGGACAGCTGAGTGGCTTAGTCTGTTAAGCAGCCAACTCTTGGTTGTGGCTCAGGTCATGATCTCAGGGTCTTGAGATCAAGCCCTGTGAGTCTGCCTGTCCCTCTCCCTCCCCCTTCACCCCTTTTCCTGCTCTTTCTCTCAACCTCTGGGTGTGTGTTTTAGCATTAAAATGAAGAGAAAAGTCTGTGAAAGGTCAAATTCTGTGACATCCTGTCTCCCACCAGTTTGAACTGATCTGTTTTTGCTCCTTGGTCCGTGCTCTGCTCTGCAAGAATAACTAGCAGTCATCAGGACTGCCCTTGGGTGCACAAGGGTTTGTTCCCAAGGTCTTGGACTGTCTCAGTAGGCTATTTTTTTTTTAACCTCAAACAAATCTCTGTTATTGGTGGGATTTCCTAGCTGGGAGATTCCAGGGAGACTGTTGGAGGATGCCAAATGATAAATTCTTATCCAAAAATGCTTTAGCAGGACTATTTGATTTGATTAGATTGTTTATTATAGGTAAACCTGTAATTTATAACTGAACACTGCACAGCTGTACTGGACAATGCAGGAGAGTCATGAATGCCCTCTGGATGTACACTTAATGAGGTATAAGAGGCTGGAGACCCTGAAATTAAACACCTTTCTTGAGCTGGTTTGCTACTACACAGAAAGTGCTTGTCTCTTACTCCGAAACAAAATTTCTCCCAACAAAGAGAAGTGGATCTTTAGGATATTGCTTCTAATTGTTAATTAGAAGTCTATCCTGCCCAGAGCAATTTGCACTTTTGATGCCATCCCTATTAAAATACCGTTGGCATTTTTCAAAGAGCTGGGACAAACAATCTTAAAATTTGTATAGAACCAGAAAAGACCCTGAATTGCCAAGGGAATGATGAAAAAGAAAAAAAAAAGCTGGGGGCATCACATTGCCTGAATTCAAACTATATTACAAAGCTGTGATCACCAAGACCGCATGGTACTGGTACAAAAACTGTCACATAGATAGATGGAACAGAATAGAGACTATGGACCCTCAGCTCTAGGGTCAACTAATCTTTGACAAACCAGGAAAAAAATGTCCAATGGAAAAAAGATAGTCTCTTCAATAAGTGGTGTTGGGAAAATTGGACAGCTACATGTAGAAGAATGAAACCAGACCATTCCCTTACACCATACACAAAGATAAACTCAGAATGGATGAAAGACCTCAATGTGGCACAGGAATCCATCAAAATCCTAGAGGAGAGCAAAAGCAGTAACCTCTTTGACATCAGCCACAGCAACTTCTTTCAAGACACGTATCCAAGGGCAAGTGAAACAAAAGCAAAAATGAACTTTTGGTACTTCATCAAGATAGAAAGCTTCTGCAGCAAAGGAAACAGTCAACAAAACTAAGAGGCAGCCTATGGAATGGGAGAAGATATTTGCAAATGATGTATCAGGAAAAGGGCTAGTATCCAAGATCTATAAAGAACTTCTGAAACTCAACACCCAAAAAACAAATAACCCAGTAAAAAAATGGGGAGAAGACATGACACTTCTCCAAAAGAGACATACAAGTGGCTAACAGACACATGAAAAAATGCTCAACATCACTAGCCATCAGGGAAATACAAATCAAAACTACAATGAGATACCACCTTGAACCAGTTAGAAGGACCAAAATTAATAAGATAGTAAACAACAAATGTTGACGAGGATGTGGAAGAAGGGAAACACCTTACACTGCTGGTGAGAATTCAAGCTGGTGCAGTCACTCTCAAAAACAGTATGGAGTTTCCTCAAGATGTTAAGAATAGAGCTACCCTATGACTCAACAATTGCACTACTGGGTATTTACCCCAAAGATACAGATGTAGTGAAAAGAAGGGGCGCATGCACCCCAATGTCCATAGTAGCAATGTCCACAATAATCAAACTGTGGAAGGAGCTGAGATGTCCTTCAACAGATGAATGGATAAAGAAGATATGGTCCATGTACACAATGGAATATTATTCAGCCATCAGAAACAATGAATACCCACCATTTGCGTTGACATGGATGGAACTGTTAAGTTCCATGTTAAGTGAAGTAAGCCAAGTAAGCCAAGCAGAGAAAGACAATTACATATAGAAAGACATATAGTTTCTTTCATATGTGGAACATAAGCAAGAGCATGGAGGACCATAGGGGAAGGGAGGGAAATCCAAAGGGGGAGAACAGAGAGGGAGATGAACCATAAGAGATTGTGGACACAAGAAAAATCTGGGGGTTTCACAGGGGAGGAGGATGGGGGAAGAGATAACAGGGTGATGGGTATTGAGGAGGGCACATGCTGTGATGAGCACTGGGTGTTATACTTAACTAATGTATCATTGAACACTACATCAAAAACTAATTATGTACTATACAGTGGCTAACTGAACATAATAATAATAATAATAATAAAAGAAGGACTGGCCATCTGAAACTAAAGCCTGAAGTATATCCTCTTTCTGCTAAGCATATGAAAAGGAGTCAGAGAGTTGTGAAACATTTTACTTTTTAGAAATAAGAAATAGAGGGACACCTGGGTGGCTCAGTGGGTTAAAGCCTCTGCCTTCGGCTCAGGTCATGATCCCAGGGTCCTGGGATTGAGCCCCACATCGGGCTCTATGCTCAGCAGGGAGCCTGCTTCCTCCTCTCTCTCTGCCTGTTTCTTTACCTGCTTGTGATCTCTGAATGAGTAAATAAATAAATAAATAAATAAAATTTTAAAAAAAGGAAATAAGAAATAGAAATAAATGTATTTAATTGCTCTTGTTCCTTCTGAAAATCTTCGCAAACAACTGCTGGCCAACTGACCTAAAGAAAAAAATTCCCAAGTATCATGGAGGAGCAGCTCACCAGGAGGGTATGGAAACTTCCCTGGGTCAGACGGCCACAGTGAAAGCATAACGTTCATGGACTGTTGGCGTTGGAGAGATCTTGAGGTTCTTGAGTGCAAATTCATCATTTCACTCTCGAGAAACTGTGACCCAGGGATATTAAAAACTGTGTCTCGGGTCATAGAGGACAGCTGAGGTAAGACCCTGATTCCATGACTCACAGTAAGGTCAGTGATCATTTTACATTGCCGGTTCTCAAATTGTGGTGCCTTGACCAGCAGCATCAGCATTATGTGGAAACTGGTTAGAAATGCACATTCTCATGTTTGACCTCAGACCTGCTGAATCAGAATCTTTTGGTCAGGTGTAGGAATCTGTGTTAAAACAACCTTCTCCCCCAAGACATTCTAATGGATGATTAAGTTTGGGAACCACTGCTATTATGTTGGGCTCATTATGTTTCTAACATGATTATGTGCATTTCTGCACAACGAGGCAGGCATGCAAGAAAAACCTGAGGATAAGGACACATATAAAAAGAAGAGAAAAACAGGGGTATTTTGATATTAACCAAGACAGACTGATATATACAAACACATGCACTTTTATTTTTTTCCTCAGGACAAATATGTATCTGCTTTTTCATTTCGAGGTATCACTATTAAAAAAGCTGCTCTTTTGTGATTTATTACAAAGATACAAGTACAGCCTCAGTTTCAGCATTATTATCTGGGTGCAGTAATGGACTATGAGCTCTTCCAACATGTAAATATAAATACACTAGAGACAGGAGGAAGTGAGTGTGTGTGTGTGTATTTGTGTATGTATGCTATATTATCATCGGTCCGTTTTGTTATTTTTCTTTGAAAATATTATAACAAAGACTAATATGAAAGTGCCAAGAAATGTATGTTTCACAGCAAAGCCAAAATCTCTGAAATACTTAAATCATGCTACATGGAGCTGTCAATTGTTTCCCCCCAGAGTGTCTGAGGGAGACACATGAGAGATATGGGGCTTAATATAATGCCTTTTCATGGGTCTGTCTGGACAGATTGCTCTCACTCATCATCAAACCCTATATAAGTGCTTGGTGATGTTTTAACTCTTGGAGTATTCTGATGATCTAGGACAGAACTTTATAGTTAAAAGTATTGAAAAGGCTTTTAAGAGTCTCAAAAAAAAGGAATGAAATAGTTGAGTTATTTTTGGAAAAATTTGAGATGAACAGGCTTAAGACATTGAGGAACCCTGAAAAAAATATAAATGAGTCAGATTACCTTAGATTCTGATTAGACTTGAAGGGGTTATAGTTTCTATGTGAGTGTCTTTACAATTCTGCTGTTATGAGCTGCCATTTTTAGCTTAAATTGGAGTCTTAATCTTAAAGGGGGTTTAAGGATGTGAATCATTGAATTATGGGAAGGGCTATACATGTAGGGGCCTCTTTTATGTTCTCACACTTTGGTAGTCCTTATTTTTATTCTTGGTCATCTCATGATCATCAATATTATCATAGCTAATACTTACTGAACATTAGGGATGGGCCAGGCATTGTAATTGAGTTCTCATGGGCCAACTTTTGTAATCCTCACTAGAACCTTAAAGGTAAATACTACCATTGCCTCTTTTACAGATGAAGGAATTTAAGTAAGAAGTTGAGTGATCTGCTCAAGGTTAACAGCTAGTAAGAGACTGAGTTAGGAGAGAAATCCGGGTATTTGTATCCAGAGGCTACCCTCTTACCCTCTGTATGATGTTGCTTTTAATCTGGACATCAATGTTAATTTATAGGGGTTTTTATTCTCTCCATACAGACAAGGATAACTTGGCTCAGAGAAAGGAAGAAACTTGCTAAGGTCACAGGGCCATCCAGTGGCCAGATGGGTGTGTGTGTGCTATTTGCACTTCCCACATTGCCTTCTGCAGTGCCTCCCACACATTTTCAGGTGTCTTGTGTCTTTTGTATTTTGCTTTTGGTGCCAGTGTGTGATACTTTTCACATTTGATGAAGAACCAGACAGGTTTCTGATATTCTTTGTCAAGTGGAGAAATTGAGAATGTGGCTGAATTTCATGGGTTTTCTTATTCTCATTCTTATAACATGGTAACTAGACTACTTACACTATTTCCTGTTGCTATTCATGTAATTTATCAATATACTGGATCAGATGATCAGGATCTCTATCAACTATATAATGGTAGATGAGGAGAGTTGTGACAACCAATATGGCCAAGTGGCACAGTTTCCTTCTGCTATCTCTATCAGATGAAGGTAAACTACTTCTAATTTATTATGACTTACTGGGATTTTAAAAAAAAGTATATACCAAGTCAATATCTGCATAACAGGTGACAGGGGGTTTCTTAGCACAAAACCCATTTGTAATCACAAACATATAAATTATTATTTATAAAAACTCATCATCATTCTAGGAGTGCTAGTAGGTTTCACCATTCTTGCATTTTTAATATATTTTATAGTAACACTAAAGCCTGTTATTCAGAAATGCAATATTACTTTTGGTTTACCATTTTGTCCAGAGAAGAAGTAGATGGTTCCAGGGGCTTTCACTTGGTCCTTCTTACCACACTAGTCCTTACTCTATAGACCAGGGGTCAGTGTGGGAACTATGCCAGTTCTAAACATATTTATTCTAATTTATACATTCAGAAATTAGGTAAATGAGCCCAGGGTGGGTCTGTGAGCTCACAGAACACTCTCGGAGACAAAGTTAGGGCAACATTATTTCTGTAAGCCCTACTGTAACCATTAGATCACCATGGCATTTGTGTCACCTGAGAGTCACGTCCATTATGAGTTGATACCTAATACCCTGAAGTTCTGGGCATCTCTCCTCCCATAGTCTCCCTTTTAAATGGCTGCAGGCTTCTCTGAAAAAGAACTAGGGAAGATTTACAGTATCTTTGTTTTGGGTCCATTCCTAATGGTTCCCTGTCTATCTCCTCACTCAAGGGCCTGAGGGTATGTGAACTGACTTAGATCTAGAATCTGGGTGTGGATGCATACCAGCACCTCAGTTTTTTGTTTTGTTTTGTTTTGATCATCAGAGGTAGTGATTTCTGGATTATATTAACCAAGGGATATCTTAGGAAACCACCCATCTATTTCATTAGTAAGGTGAAGGGCCAAAGTAACTCCATTTTGAGGCAGTAGCCATTCTGTTGTTTACATTAAACTGTGAGTGTCCAGTCTGCTTATCAAGGCCCAAACTGCTCTGGCCGCTCCCTGCAACTTTAACCTCCCTGGCCCACCCTGGTAATCAGCAGAGCAACAGCAACTACAACTCCCACCCTGGTAATCAGTAGAGCAACAGCAACCTCAACTTTCCCGCCCTGGTACAAACAACTTTCAAAAATATCCCCCGGACAAAGTAGCCAATCCCCCGTTGTTAACCGCCAGTTCTGCTTCTGTACTCCCTGCTTGCTAAAGTGCGCGCTCCCTGAGACCAATCAGGTTATGCCAAATACCCTTTTCAAATGTCAACCGATCAGTCCCACTCTACCTTGTTTGTACATGCCTATAAAAACCTTGCATTTACTCACCTCGGGGCCTCTCAGCGTCACCGCTTGCGAGTGCGCAGAGGACCGGGTTCGAACCTGCAATAAACTTTGCCGCTTGGCTTTGACTCACGTCTCTGGTGGCCTCTTTGGGGAATTCTCATGACTCCAGGCATTACAAAGAAACCAATAATAAATCTGACACATTTCCAAGTGTCAATATACCTTGACTGCTACTGCTTTTCTGTGGTGTAATATGTTAATCGGGCCAACTTTGTCTCCAATAGTTTAGCCTTACAACTGGGTCTCTGCACCTGGGCTGTCATTATTCCCATTGAAATTAGAACACTCCAGTCAATAGCATAATCTCTCACCATTATCTCAAGGCTCCATAGGACAGCCATAGAGAGGTTCAGGGATGCTGAGGCCTCTTATCAATGTGTCTGTTTTTGATTTGTCGTGGGTTAAGTTTAGGAAGTAGCTACAAATCTTGCGCATTAGAGGTCCACTCCAACATTTCCATCTATTTTAGCTTCCAGTTTCCTATAATTACAATATGCCAGAGAAGTTTCCATATCTTGATTCATTGTTTGCTGGTCACTATTGGAACTAGGCTTCAACTAATCAAATAAACAGAAACATTCCATGCTAGGAACGCTAACCCAATAGTGTACTCTTTGATCTAACACTGTTAGAATATATTCTATAATGCTTCTTATACATATATAAGAATACATGTTATATGAGATTTATATGATATAGACATAAGGTAATATAATATACATAATATTTATAATATAGTAGACATTTCTATTATAAGAATATATATAAATATATTGCATATATTATTATATGTAATACTTATTGATATAAATTAGCAAGACCTTCCACTTCCAGGAGGAGTGATTAGACCCTGAGAAATTAGCACTAGAATAAAATTGCTGACAACCCTAGAGTAAAGGGACACAGAGAATTGCTGTAAGAGCTGAAGGCATGGGAGAAGGACTACCTCATGACAGCTATAGTTGTGAAAAGGTATAGCTACTTCCAAAGTACAGGACAGATAGGGGATAAATACCCTGATTTCTCTCTCTTCTATCTTCTGACCCTTGGGTGATGTCATTCACTGGCTTAAACCACCTGGAAACAAATCAGCAAGGGAGACCTGATAATGTTCTCTGTGGGTTACTCCCAGGGTACAGAGCAGGATAAAAAAGGTTAGAGAATGTTTAGAAAGGAACAATGCAAATGGAGAATGAAGAATGAATGAAGAATTGCAAATTGCAATTCTTACAAAGAGCCCCAAAGTCAATATAAAATGTCCTGGGATGCCTGGGTGCCTCAGAGTTTAAGGGTCCAACCCTTGATTTCAGCCCATACTCTTATTAAATCTATAGATCTTATCTATACTGATACATGTATTTGATGTGAAATTGATATCATACAAATTAGAAACCTTTTTTCTCTGATTTATTATTCATATATATTTTAACTAATCTAAAATATGATGTTTGATGATTTCATAGTGCTTCATTGCTTTAATTAGTTATAATTTACTAACCAATTCTTTTTTTTTAAAGATTGTAAACAACATTGCAACAAATTCCTGAATTTTAGAATACAATTCTATGTATTTGGAATAACTAATTACTGAGTAATTACTGAGTTAAAAGGATTGTCTGGATTATTATTTTTTTAAGTTGTATATTTTAGATATAAGAGAAATGTCATTAGTTGTTTTCTCTGCATTCATCACGGATACTTTTTTATGCACTGGGCCTGCATCATTTCAGAAGGTTTGAAAATCTGAAGGATTAGTCTGGACAGAACATTTTCTTTTTTTGACAGGTGTGGTTGACTTCCCAAGCCTGTCTCTCTGCTTCATTGAACGGGAGAGACTGTTATGTTTGACTGCATCCCTTTTGAAGTTTCAGATGGTCACAGCCTATAAGACAGAGTGACAAAAGGCCATCAATCCACATAAATAGATGCTCAGCCCATGGGTCTGGTCTTGGGTTGGTGAGGTCCTCAGAATATAAATCTGTCTTTTGCATTGAGATGGCTAGTCCAGAAATAGCAGGTCATCATGCATAATGGGGTCTCTGACATCAAGTACATTTTTTAAAACCTGAAATACATGTACGCTAATTGAATTTTCAGAGCATTCCGTTTCCTCCTAGCAATGCTGTTCACTAATTAGTAGGTCAATATCATTCTTGAAAGCATTGATTTTTCAATGGCCAGAGACCAATCTCTGTGTGCCTCCTGGTAGGAAGAAATAACCGAGTTCTGGAGCAGAACTCGGTTATTAATTCTGTTGTTGTTTTTTTAGATTATTACATTTGAACATCTGAAGGCTGACCACAAGAATCAGCTTTAAAATCAGTGCCAAAAAAGAGTCTCCAGCTGGACCTTAGGTTAAGCAATTTAGAAGACTCTTAAGCAGCTTTTGTCTTGGATGAATGTAAAGAAAACATGACCTTTCCTGCATTCAATACTACCCATTCCTTCTGGGGGAAAAATGTTTTTAGTGAGGGGTATTAGGATAGGGCATACATGATCCTATAAGTGCATTACTGAGCTTTCCTAGATGTTTCCTCCAAGCTGTCTGACAGAAGGGCTTTTATTCTGACTGACATTTCTTTTCTAAAAGAAGTAGCTCTGAGACAGCAGTTTCCCTCCCTTCCTCTGTTTAACCACCCCGCAATATTTTCTCTCTACTTCTTCCTTTCCTTTTCCTATTCTACTTGAAACTTGGAAAATATAGAAAGCCATAAAGATGAGTATTATCAAAAGCATCTGGAATCACATTTCACAGAAAGAATGCTTTATATTTGGAGTGAAAATGAGTGTGGGTATATGGGTGCATGCAGAGTCATGTGTGCTCACATACAACTACATACACACATATGAATGAATACATAATTAGCCAAAGTGGCCAGTGTTAACTTCTGGTGTCTTGAGAAAAAATAAGCAGGTTATTCTTTAAAGATTTTATTTATTTATTTGACAGACAGAGATCACAAGTAGGCAGAGAAGCAGGCAGAGAGAGAGAGAGGGGGAAGCAGGCTCCCCACCGAGCAGAGAGCCTGATGCAGAGCTCGATCCCAGGACCCTGGGATCATGACCTGAGCCGAAGGCAGAGGCTTTAACCCACTGAGCCACTCAGGAGCCCCTAAGCAGGTTATTCTTAACTAATAATTCAAGATACAGCCAATGGGAAATGCTAGTGTCATTTACAAAAATGGCTTTTCTGAAAAGATATTTCCATAGAGTAACATAGTCTCCCTCCCATTTTGAGAACTGTTTTGAGGGGGGTGAATGGGTAGGTAGTCAAAATTTCTCCACCAAAGGATTGTTTTGTGTCATCTTTGATGTCCCTTCTCCTCTGTTCCTTCCATCCAGCAGTGGGCAGGTGTCTCTAGCTGTGGAAAAGGCTCCAATAGGGCAATTGAAAAACATGAGGTTAAAGTTGAGGATGTTTAAAATGTGTTTAAGCATAAACATTGGTTCAGAGACTTCACTTGGAAGCATTTAAAATGTCTTCAGGCACAAAGGCAAGCTCTGAGCACTGTAATGGCCCAAAGAAGCATCTGTGAGGACAGGGAAGGTCCCACAATAAACAATGCTGCTGTGGACAGGAAATGCTCAGCTACCACCATCTGCCCCCTCACCCTCAGGGGACACTCAGCTGGCCAGATGGGCTAAGCTGTCTACATGAGGATAGGGTAAAGAAGCCAGTTGTATATACAGAGCATCAGAGGTTAAAATGCAGTACTTCCTACCCTGCTCTTACTCTGGGCTCACTATATTCTTATCTCACTGTAAATATGAGCCAGAGGGAAACTACCTGTGCCAGGGCTCACAAAGTGAAATTACTTCCAGAGCTATTACTATTTTCTCTCAGTAGATGGCACTGTTTTGAATGACTAGGATTTGGTTGAGTTTGGAAAAGTGGAATAGAGCAGTTTTTTTTTTTTTACATTTTTTTTTAAGATTTTATTTATTTGACAGACAGAGATCACAAGTAGGTGGAGAGGCAGGCAGAGAGAGGGAGGAGGAAGCAGGCTCCCTGCTGAGCAGAGTGCCCGACACGGGGCTCTATCCCAAGACCCTGGGATCATGACCCGAGATGAAGGCAGAGGCTTTAAGCCGCTGAGCCACCCAGGCACCCCTAGAACAGTTCTTTAAATGAAGATTTTGTTGTCATGAATTCCAAAGCTTTGTTACTAAAGATGAAATAGTATAAGAGAATAAAGATTAGAGAATGTTTACCAGGTCCTAGATCAGCACTCTCCCATGGAAATATAATGTGAGTCACAGGTGTTTCTGAAGTTTCTAATTAAAAAAAGTAAAATAAAAAGTAAAATTAACTTTAATAAAATATTTTATTTAACCCAATTGATACAATATATTAAAATTTCAGAATGTAATACATAAAAATTTTTAATAGGTGTTTTGCATTCAGATGAGCAATATTTCAATTCCTCAATAACCTGTAACTAATGGCTGTGTTTTCTCCTTCCGTTCTTCCAGAAACAGGTGTGATTTTCCAGAGAAATTGGCTATACAAAGGTTTCCTCACTATGTTCAGTGTAAATGTTAGTGTTGAATTTGATCCTTGCTAAAGTAGAGTTTTCATTGATGCAAAAGATGTGTGTGTGTGCATGTGTGTGTTTGTGTATAAATGCCAGTTTTTCCTCCTTCTAAGAAGAGGACAATGTCAGCATCCAGGATAACTGTTAGAAAGTTCTTTGTCATCCACTAAACAAATATCTGTTGAGGTCCTTGATAAGGTCTGGTGTCGACCACCTTCCCGAAAAGAACCGAGGACACTCAAGATAACGCAAGTCACACTGCGAGGTTTATTGCCAGCTAGCTGGGGTCCAAGTATCTGCCTGGCGCAGCGAGTTTCAACAAGGACCCTGAATGCAAGGCTCTAGGGGTTTATATATGCTTCAAACAGCAAGCATAAGTCACAGAGTAATTTTCCATAGCCCTCGTGGTTACACACAGTTCACAAGTCAGCCGCCCATAACCTGGTTGGGTAAGATACAATTCCCAAATTCCAGGAACTGAAGCTAGATGCACATTTGGTTTCTTAGTGTAACTGCCCATATCCTGTTTTGTCCTGATAAGCCCAACACTGGATGGTGAGTGGGGGCCTAAGTCACCAGGGGGTTATAGAACCTGTTATGGTTGCCCTTAGGCTAAGCAGGTCCTAACAGTCCTAATGATAAAGTTCTAGAACATAGGTGAGGTTTGGTGGGGTGAGGTACAGAGCCGATGACCAAGAAAGAATTCTTGAGACATCTTTGGTACAAAATGGTGGTTTATTAAAGCACAGGGACAGGACCCATGGGCAGGAAGAGCTGCTGCCCTGGGGATGTGAGGAGTGGTCTATTATATACTTGTAAGTTGGGAGGAGATTAGGGATACAGAAGTCTCTAAGGAATTTTGGAAGCAAGGTTTCTAGGACCTTGAGGGGCTAGCTATTGTCACCTTCTCGGGGTGCCTGGGTGGCTCATTGGGTTAAAGCCTCTGCCTTCAGCTTGGGTCATGATCCCCACGTTCTGGGATCAAGCCCCGCATGGGGGCTCTCTGCTCGGCAGGGAACCTGCTTCCTCCTCCCTCTCTCTGCCTGCTTCTCTGCCTATTTGTGATCTCTGTCTGTCAAATAAATAAATAAAATCTTAAAAAAAAAACCTTCTGGTGAGACCCTTTAGATGTGTATCAGTGGGCCATATGCTTGGGAATGATTGTTGACACTATCTTGGAGGTTTAGAGATAAGTTTCCAAAGGAATGGTTAAAGTAGACTTACAGGAACCTGGTTGGGGGTAGGGGGTCGGTCAGGCTAGGATTGTCCTTTGCCCTTAGCAAAGCCTGAAGGTGGGGTAGTTGAGTCCCTAGAGGAGAGTCACTCTGCCTGTTTTAAGGGCTTGTCAGTAGGTAAGGAAAATCATTTTTCTTCTGCCTCTGTTTCCCACATCACTATGATGTAACAGGCACTGCTCTGACAAATGAGAATCATCCTCATAGTCTGAGACCAGCATTAAGTAAAGCATTTGAATAGACACAGTGTAACTTGTACCTTTTCTCACCATTGCTCTCCTTTAATTTCCTCCAGTTAACATTAGTTACTACCTTCCTCCAGAAAGTTTGCTGGGTGCCATGCCTGCACTCATGAAGGTGGCTTCCCAGAAGATCGCAGTCTAGTAGAGGTGGATAAGAAAACAGACAACTACATAGGATGGCAAATATTATGATTAAAACATGCTCAGGATGTTTCAAGAGTTTGGAAGAGGAGCCCAAATCCAGACTGTGGTCACTAATGGTGGAAGAGGGGAAGAGGGGAAGTTTCTGGAAGGGTTTGATATCTGAGCTGATTCATAGAAGTATGGGCAGGGCTAGAAGAAGTGGAGGATGGCATCTTCAGTGGGCTGAAGATGCATCTGGCAGGGAGCAGCACCAGTGTATGCTGGGAAGCATGGGACATTGCAATTTGGTTGGGGAGCTCCAAGTAGGTGAGGCTTCCTGGTGTACAGGGCTGGAGGTAGTGATGAGGGAACAGAAGGTTGGCTGAGGACAAAGCAAAAGCTGACACCCTCCAACCTTCCCCCATCCCCACTCCTGGGTGGGACATATTATGACATTCTTTAGGAATCTACCATCTTAATGTTAATACCTTGCTAGAGGGAAAAATGACCTTGACAATAGCAAGGCCTCAAGGCCTCCAGTATCTTGTAGATCCTCTTTAGCATATGAAAGTTCTATTGAAACCTCCCTTTTCCTCCCCCCACCCCCATAGTACACAACTTGTCACCCCTCACAACCCCAGGACAGCAGCTCTTCTTGCCCATGGGTCCTATCCCCATGCTTTATTAAACCACCATTTTGTACCAAGATGTCTCAAGAATTCTTTCTTGGTCATTGGCTCTGGACCTCACCCCACTGAACCTCACTTATATTCTAAAACTTCATCAGTAGAGTACCAAGTAGAAGGAAAGAGCCATGCTCAGATCATTAAAATCTCTAATTCAACCTCTTTCCAGTTAAGGCAAGGAAATTGAAATCCAGAGAGGGCAAATAGATACCAAGAGCCTCTCTTAGTTTGGTCCTTTAAGTGGCAGCTAAATATTCCAGATATAAGTCTCAGGCTTGCATTCAGCATTTATTTTAATAAGGATATAATCTCAATAGCTCTGATATTGGAGCTTATAGTCTTGGAGGTGATATGGGACATGCCTTAGGCAAATACAAAGCAAGAGAAGGCTGGAGCAGAATTCCTAATCCCAGAGCAGCAGGAAGCTGATGAAGTCCTAGAATATAGGTGAGGTTCGGTGGGGTGAGGGCCAGAGCTGATGACCAAGAAAGAATTCTTGAGGCAACTTTGGTGCAAAATGGTGGTTTATTAAAGCACGGGGACAGGACCCATGGGCAGGAAGACCTGCTGCCCTGATATCCTGAGGAGTAACTGATTATATACACAGGAGTTGGGTAGGTGAGGACAAAGGGGGTGTTCAGAAGGGCTGTCACGGTAAAGAAGACTGTCAGGATACTGAAGTCCTGGTTATTGTCAAGCCAAGGCTGTTTTTCCCTCTAATGAAGCACTAACGTGAAGACAGTTGGGAGTTTCCTGGTGGAATGTCACATTCCTCCTATCAAGCATCCCTGTCAATGAGCTTTAGGTTTAGAAGAAATTTAACTTTATTTACATTTCCTTCCACCTCAGCCTCCTTCAGTTTTATGGAGGGGAGGGCGATGTTAGGGCTTTAGGAACTGAGTTACTTATCTGTGGAAGTTAAGCTATTGATAACATAGCTTCTTAGTTGTAAATCACAAGGACATTTGTAAACCTAGGGAGACTCCTGTCTTGCAGGATTGTGATCTCTACAAGTTAACTATTTGTTTTTCGTTTAGGGCAGCCAGGAGTGCCTGAGGGATGTCACACATGTCACCGAGGTAGGGGGGAGAAGAGGTGTAAGGTGCCAACTTTTGTTTTGTCCTCAGCCAGCCTTCTGCTCCCTCATCAAAGCTGCTGACCCTGATCAGGGCTCAACAGTGCACATCACTGGCTCTTTAGCTTAGATAGGCCCCGAGCTCAACTATGCTGCACATTGATAGGAAATTGGTGTTCAGGTATTTACACTTAAGCTTTTACTGGCTGAAGAATGGAAAAAGCTCTTTCACTGAGGCCCTAAGCCACATGCTGTCATGTCCCTGTCCACAGAAGGATACAGAAAGTGACTTTCAGTTCTGGGGGAAATCTTCTGTGAAGACTCAGTAGGGGGGCAGCCCATGCAGTAGGGCAACCTGCCCAGTTCTGACTTCATTTTTGTACATTGTCAGGTCCCAACCTCAGCATAACCAGAGTAGGGAGAAGTGTGTAGTATATACTGGACTTGGATGTCTAGGAAAGAATTCTTCAAAAATATTTTAATATTTATATCTAATATTAATATCTATGGGGTCTGTGCTGACCACGTCTCATGTTTCCCCTTCAGATCTCATTCTTCTTTAAAGACCTAAAATAATTGTACTCTTTCTAACAAAATGATTAGTTCTATTTTAGGGTACAAAGTCAGAAATTTTTGTGCATTTTAATTTTTCTGTCTGACTTTTAACAAAGCTGGTGCTCTCTTGAGAGAGAAAATGACCTTGGTATCTCTGAAATTCACCACTTCTCCCTTCTTGTTCTCTTTAATTCCAGAGCAGAAGGAAAAAGATTAAGACAGATGTATCCCTGCTGTCTTTTCCAATAAAAAAATCATTTTCCTAACACCCTAAAAGCCAGAAACCATGTATAATTTTTCTTACAAGTATGGGTTGCTCATTTAGTCTACAAGGTATTGAATTATTGATGCTGTGCTTTTTTCTTAACTTTGTAATACTTGCTGTAAACTTCACTGTAGACTTTCACCCTGATCTCACGTTTTACTTTAGCGTGTTGACCATTAATAATTTAACATCCAAAGTTACACGTTGTCAATCTCCTTTGGAGATTTTCAAGGCAACATCTACTGAAATGAAATTCCCTCTGTATTCCCGGATATTTGTTATGGAAAGACACAACTGCACTATTTGTCTGAAGCATAAGCAAATAACCATAAATCATTATGCTTACCCGGCATGCACATATGTTAAGGTAGAGATGTAGTAGAAGTTGTTTTTTACTTATTGGGTTTAGTAAGTGTATAATGATAGAGGTGGCCAGAGGGATTAGTGATAAGGCTGCTTAGGAGACTGCCATAGTTGTATAGTGCCAAGATACACACTCTCTGAAATCCAAAAGAAATTGGTTTAAGAGAATTATGTCCATGATCATCTCAAGAGATGGGTATTGTAAGGGCCTATTTAGCCAAAATGGCTCCATTTCGGTTGAATAGCCATTGTGTTGTTTATGCAGTAAAGCTTAAACTGTCCCTGCCCCCCTTCCGCAAGAGCGAGGCAGTGCCGCTCCCCATAGGGAACTTACTTAAAAATGAGTCCCTTAAAAACAAGTTCCGGAAATCAGTCCCAGGTAACAAAGCCCAAATACAAGGGCAGGTCAGGCCTGGTGGGGGTATCCAATCAATTAAGGCGCTGTTTCCCTAGCTACCAAGGTGTGTGGATCCCGCCTCTTGGGCGCCAATTCTGACCAAGGTGATAGGATATTTCAAATGTCTATTATAGGGTCAATTGTAACACAATTGGTCACCTGTGTGTGACCTAGCATGACTGTGCAGCTTTCTCTGTGTGTTACAATCTCACTGGCCACCTGTGTGTGGCCAGGCCCAACCACATGGCCTTTGCCCTATAAAAGTTAGTCTGTAAGGCAGGGAGAGGTTGCCTCTTTGTAAGAGACAGCCCTGGCCGGCCAGTTTGATTCTTGATGCTTGGTGCGAAATAAAGCTTTGCTTGACCTTCGCTTTGTATCAGTCTCGCTCCTTTGATTACGGACCCAACAGGTATGAGTGACAGAAATCATTGAACATTTGTGTCTTTTCCAACAGCTAGCATGGATGATAGGTAATGGGGGGTGGGGAATTTGGGAGTGGTGGGGTTTTTTGTTTTCTGTTTTCACTGCAGTAGGCCACAGCAAAAATATTTCCCTTTTATTTTGGAAAGGAAATTAAAGTTGCCAAATTTGAGAGTTCTGCAAATAAATACCTTAAATTATTAAAATTTCCTATGTTGAATTTATAGATGTCCAAGGGGCCATGAGCAATTCCTTTCCTCTCTTTGACATTTAGTCAAGTGGCCTTTATGGAGTTCTGAAAATAATAAGAGAATCACAAGCATCTGTGATTGTACTCTAAGGGCAGTTTGAGCCACTGGGAGATTCTAATGCTAGAAAGCTAAGTTTACAGAGTTAGGGAAGCTTGTTTTCTGTGGTAAAGCCTGCTGGGCATATTCACAAATGAATTCAGTCCAGTTACAACTCACTACACTGTGATGATAATTTTCACCTTTTTGCCCCACAGAGTGTCACCAAGTACAAGGTTCAGAGTGGGGAGGAAAGTGCCTTTCTATTCATTGTTCCTATTAGTTTTAATAATGTCCTTATGTTTGCATAGATTTTAGCCAGTAAAGCCCACCTGTGTTATGCAATCTTTAGCAATTTGTTGAGGTCCTCATACAAGTGGGGAGACATTATTAGGGAACATTCTCATGGTAAGTGCATGTGACTCCATTCACCATCATTTTACTCGACCACGTACAATGCTGGACACAGAGTGACCACTGAATACATGATATTATTTTTAAATGAATAAATTAGTTCAAGACACTTAAAATTCCATGCTTGAACTAAATTGGTGACATCTCATATTTGTCCCCCTTTGCACTACAAGTATTTTATCCAGTCTGGGTCTCAGACCCTTCCCACACAGTCCTTCTCTTTCTTTCTATATCTTATATTTTTGTTTATAAACACTTTACAAACCTTAGGCATATTCCCTGAATTTCCTGAAACTGGAAGGAAGACAAGCTGTCTCCAAGTGCCCACTTTCTCTCTTGGACTTTGACCTCCTTCTCTACTCCTCCCCTCATGACACCTCCTTCACTTGAAGTGGTTAGGCCAGCGGTGTCTTAGGTCCCACACCACCCCTCTCTGCCTCCATTTCTAGACTTTCTTTCCTCACTAGGATGATGAAGTCCCAGATCTTACTAAGCCCTAGGTGCTCCACCATATAACTTTAGGTTTCTGCATTGTGAAGTCTTTGTCGGTGTTAGAAGCACCAGACTTTGAGATGTTAACAACTCCAGGATGTGCTTGAGATTCTCCTGTTGAATCTTATTGGTATTCAAATGACTAAAGTCACTTAGGGAACAAACAATAGTAATGGGCTGAAAAAAAGTTCTCTTGACTCTCAGGCACTGCTCCTCTGCTCATCTGTGCTGCCTTTAAGAGAGCTTTAATAGAATTGGGGCATGTAATACAAGTGCTAGCACTTGGGCATCTGTTGGAATTGCCCTGCAAGCAAAACCTTTATTGCCCTGTAAGAGAAGGACTTCAGGGATAAAGAGAGAAAGAGAAAAGAAAGGAGTAGAGGTAGAGAGGAGAAAGAGAAAAGTTCTGTAAAAAAAGGAAGACTGTGACTGGCTTATTTCACTTAGCATAATATCTTCAAGGTTCGTCCATGTTGTCATACAGTAGAGGATTTTCCTCTGTTTTAAGGTTGAATAATATTACATTATATATATATAGTTGGGTCTGTAATCAAAGGAGCAAGACTAATACAAAGCGAAAGTCAAGCAAAGCTTTATTTCATGCCAAGCATCGAGAATCAAACTGACGGACCAGGGCCGTCTCTTACAAAGAGCGGCGACCCCTCTCTGCCTTACAGACTGGCTTTTAAGGGCAAAGGTCATGTGGTTGGGCCTGGCCATGTACAGGGGGCCAATGACACAGAGAAAACTGCACAGTCAGGCTAGGTCATACATAAGTGACCAATTGAATTACAATTTACCCTATAATAGACATTTGAACTAGCCTATCACCTTGGTCAGAATTGGCACCCAAAAGGTGCCCAAAGGGTGGGGCCCATACTCCTTGGTAGCTAGGGAGACAGTATGTGCCCCCACTGATTGGATACCTCCACCTGGCCTGACCCACCCTTGTATTTGGGCTTTGTTACCTGGGACTGGTTTCCAGGACTTGTTTTTAAGTAAGTCCCCTGGGGGGCGGGCAGGGTTCATTTAAATTTTACTGCATAAACAACAAAATGGCTATTCAACCGAAATGGAGCTGTTTTGGCTAAATAGGCCCTTACATATACCACATTTCCTTTATCCATTCATCTGCTGATGGGTATTTAGGTTGTTTCCACATCTTGGCTGTTGTGAGTAATGCTGCAATGAACATAGGAGTGTTAATACCTCTTTGAGATCCTGATTTTAATTCTTTTGGAGAAATTCCTAGAAGTGGGATTCTTGGATTATATGTCAGTTCTATTTTTGTTTTTCCAAGAAACCCATACTGTTTTCCATGGCAGCTGTGCTATTTTGCACTTCCACCAACAGTGTACAAGGGTTCTTCTAACTTCTGATTCCACTTTATGATATATCTAAAATAGTCAAACTCATAAAAGCAAAGAATAGAACTTGGTGGTACCCAAGGGCTGGGTAGGGAGTAAATGAGTTTGTTAATTAATGCATGTAAAATCTAGTTATGAAAGGTGAATGAGTTCTAGAGATTTGATATACAGCACTGTGCCTAGAGATAACAATAGTGTATACTTAAATATCTGTTAAGAAAGTAGATCTTATGCTAAGGATTCTTACAAAAAACAAAAACAAAAATTAAAAAAAAAAAGGAAAGAAGACTCAAAGCACAAATGCACACATTCTCACATTGAAATTGTTAGTATTTTCCAGTTACAGATGGTGTGATGATGTGCTTGTGATGGCAAAATAATTCCCAGGCTCCTGATACTGTCTCCATTGTTATTTAGAATAAACTACGAAGAAAGTCTTGGGCACTATTCCATATGATCTGTTATCTAAACCATATTTTCTTTCCTTATTGTTTTTAACTCAAAGAACATATTTGGCAGGGAGATAATGGCTTCGACTTAGCTGGGATTTAGTATTTTGAAATGTGTGAGAACATTTTTGGAGCTAGATAAGATCTATGCTTTTTCCTCTTTACATTTTGAGTCAATTATATATTTGAGTTCCCATTGCACAGTTGCATGAATGTGCTCCTGAGATTTTCCAGATATTGAAAAAGAAAAATAAAGTCAAAACAAAATAGAAAAACAAAAAATCAAAACAAAAATAAAATGACTAGAAATGAGTGTACTGTTGACACATTAGTCCTATAGAGAAAGATTCTGCTGTTTAAAGCCACCTGCCTCAAACTTCATGTTCTAGTACTTTAATCAAATCAATCAAATAATTCAATCACAAGCAGTTTCTCAGATTTCCATATTTTTTTTCTAATCTAGGTATCTAGCATGTATTTAAATCTGTCTTATTCCTTAACACCTTCCTTAAGTTTTTAATTGTTTTTATGAGATGTCATAAAAGCAATTTTAATAAATTGTGAAACTATGGCAATGCCCTATGTTTTTACAATGATATCTGTTTATATTAGTTTCTACTCATTTATAGGACTTACACATGAGATGACTTATCTCTGTTTCTGAGCAGATGTTACCACTTAGGGAAAAAGACATTTGTGCTTGCATAGTAAGTATACTCTGGAGACTTCAAAGTACTTTAACTGGATTTAAGAATCTGGCTCTCAGACCTCAGGAAAAAACATACATTAGTCCCATTATAAATTTAAAGCTTTATTGAATAAAAGATGTTGAAGTTCTTACTATAAGCATTTTAGATATCCATCTATCTGGGTATGAGTAATTCCAGGGCTCCTGCCTACTGACATTGTATTTCAGGTTGTGTTCAGTTTTTCTCCCTTATCTATGGCCAATGAGTGGCCTTATTTAAAAAATTTTTTTGAGTGTTTCATTCCCCCCAGCTTTATTCAGATATAATTGACATATAACATTATGCAAGTCTAAGATGTACAAAGTATTGATTTGATATACATATAAATTGTGAAATAATTATCACAATAAGGTTAGTTAACCCATCTACCACATCACATAGCATTTCGTGTGTGTATGTGTGTGTGTGTGTGTGTGTGTGTGTGTGTGTGTGTGGTGGGAACATTTAAGATCTACTCTCTTAGTAACTTTCAAGTATATAATCTAATATTGTTAACTATAGTCACTGACTTATGCATTAGAACCCTGAACTTACTCATCTTATAACTGGAAGTTTGTACTCTTTGACCACCTTCACTTCTTTCCCTCACTCTCACCTCTCGCCTCTGGCACCCACCATCTACTCTTTTTCTACCAGTTGTTTTGTTCCCCCACATATATTGAGATCATATGGTAATTGTCTTTCTCTGCCTGACTTATTTCATTTTGCATAATGCCCTCAGAATTCATGTATCTTGCTGAAAATGGCAGGATTTCCTTTTTTATGGGTGAATAATATCCTACTGTCTAGATATGCTGTGTCTTCATAATGTATTCATTTGTCAATGGACACTTAGGTTGTTTCATGGCTTGACTATTGTGAATCATGCTGTAATGAACATGGGATGGCAGATCCCTCTTCCAGACAGTGATTTCATTTCCTTTTAGGATTATTTTTTTCTATTTTTGTGAACAATACCATTGGAATTTTGGCATTTGGGTAGGAATTACATGAAACCAAGGCTTTGGATAATGAATATTTTAACAATATTAAATGATCTGATTTATGAACATGGGTATCTTTCCATTTATTTGTGTCTTTGATTATTTTTTCATTAGTGTCTTATAGCTTTCAGTGTAAAGATCTTTCACTGCCTTGATTAAATTTATTCCTAAGTATTTTATTCTTTTAGGTACTATTATAAATGGGTTTGTTCTCTTTATCATTTTTTCAGATATTTCATTGTCAGTATATAGAAATATAACTGATTTTTGGATTATTAGAGGTCAAGATGGCGGGGAAGTAGCAGGCTGAGAGGACATCAGGCAGCAGGAGATCAGCTATATAGCTTATTAAACCATTCCGAACACCTACGAATCCAAAAGGAGATCGAAGAAAAGAAGAACAACAACAGAAAATTGACCACTTTCTGAAAGGTAGGACCAATGGAGAAGTGAATCCAAAGCGACGGGAAAATAGACCACGGGGGGAGGGGCCAGCTCCCGGCAAGCGGCGGAGCAACAGAGCACAAAATCAGGACTTTTTAAAGTCTGCTCCACAGAAGGACATTGCTCCAGAGGCTAACCTGGGGTGAAGATCTCACGGGGACAGCGTGGCCTCAGGTCCCGCGGGGTCACAGAAGGATCGGGGGTGTCTGAGTGTCTTAGAGCTCACAGGTATTAGAGCGAGGAAGCCGGCTGTGGAGACAGAGCCGAGGAGTGAGCTCTCAACTCGGGATTACCTTGAACTGTAATCTGTGACACAGGCCAGTACTCTGTGTGTGGGGTCCCCACAAGATCCAGGGAGACCTGGAAGAGCTCAGGGATCTGCGGGGTTTGGAGACTCCAGTTGGGGCTCTGTGCCAGAGACAGAGACAGAGACGCTTGGTCACAGGCTGGGTGAGCTCAGAGCGCAGCCGGAGGCCAGTGAGGCAGGAGTGATTGCGTGATTTTCTCCAATCGTGGCTGGAGGCTGGGGAGACAGGAGTGATTGAGTGCTTTTCTCTGAAGGAGCACTGAGGAGTGGGGCCCCAAGCTCTTGGCTCCTCTGTGTCAGAGATTGGGAGGCTGCCATTTTCATTTCCGTCCTCCAGAACTCTACAGAAAGTGTTCAGGGAACAAAAGCTCCTGAAAGCAAACCTGAGAGGATTACCTAGCCCAGCTCCTGGTAAGGGCGGTGCAATTCTGCCTGGGGCAGAGACACTTGAAAATCACTACAACAGGCCTCTCCCCCAGAAGATCAACAAGAAATCCAGCCAAGATCAAGTTCACTTACCAAGGAGAACAGTGGAATTCCAGAGGAGGAGAAAGCAAAGCATGGAATTCATGGCTTTCTCTCCATGAATCTTTAATTTTGCAAAGTTAATTAATTTTTTAAATTTTTAAAATTTTTTTTCTCTTCTAATTTTTTAAAACTTTTACCCTTTCCTCTTATAACGGTTTTTAACTAGTTTATCTTAATAGTTTTCTTAAAAAAATCCTTTTTGAACCTTTATTATTATAGTCATATTTTATCCTTTATTGTATCTAACTTTATTCTTTGTATACACATAGGTTTTTTTTTTCTTCTAAAAAATTTGGGATACAACTTCTTCTAATAGATCAAAATACACCCTAAATCTAGCACCGGGCTTGATCTAGTCACCAGCCCAAGCAAGTTCTCTCCACTTTCTTTTTTTTTTTATTTTTTTAATTCTCCCTACCAACTCACCTTATCAACTCCTTCGCTAGAAATTTAAAAAAAATTGCTTTTTT
>RCUC01139718.1:0-16092 GCA_003697995.1 Taxidea taxus jeffersonii
TCCATAGTACAGTAGGTGCAATGATGAAAGTAGGTGCCAGAGCACAGAGAAGGGTCTCCACATTCAGGCTAGGTGGTCAAGAAGGGCTGCCTGGAGGAGGAAGTACTTGAGGAGAATCTGTGCTTTGAGGAGATGCTACCATTTCAGGACACTGCAACCTAGAGAAGCTGGTTAAATCTCTTCAGGTAACCCAAGAGAGAGCCAGACAAGAGCCCATTCCCTGCTCACAAGCCAGCCATCTGTCCTTATCCAGAAACCTTCATCTTCCATGAGGAAGGACTTCAACCCAGTGAAGACTGTGATCCCAGGTTTTATCTCTGATCCTGGACTAGTCTCTGGACTGCTTTGTGATCTTACACACTTTAGATCTATTCTAGACCTAAACTGGAAAGTTTCTTCTCCTAAGGAATAGGAACTGTGCTTGTTCTTCATGGAGATGATCCAGTGTAGGCAGGTTGTTTCCTTTCATACGGGTGAACTGGGTGTATGTGAGGAAAAACTTCGGAGTCATCAAGTGGAGATCCACTGAAGGGGGAATTGGGGTGGTAGAGTCCAAGTCCTACCTCTAGATTGGGTACAATCATCCAGCTCTAGACATCCCTCCAAGGGCCCAGTAGGTGGGTGTCTGGTGGCCTGAGATGGTGATGTCCTTAGCATTCACAAAGCTGGGAAGGGCCGGAATTAACTAGAGGAGGCCTGTCCCTTCTCTCTAGTGCTTTCCAAATGATACATTTTCTCCCTCTGTGTGCCACGACAGAAATAGGAATAAGGAGCTTTGATTTAGCAGCAATGGCATTGCCAGACATGGGGCTCATGAAGGGCTAGCAACTGATGAGTAAAGAACTTTTTTGTCCTAATGATGCATCTAGTGATTGTTGAGCTTCTGCTCTGAAAGAAAAGGCAGGAAATGAGTGTCCCAGAAATGAGTTACCCAGAGTTAGCACGACCCTTGGACTCAAGTTCTAGAAAACACCAGGCTAGAAGGGCTTGGCCAGACAGGCTTGGCTAACACATTGGGAAATTTGGCCAACTGGAGCCTGCTGCTTCTTATCCACTTTCAGAAGGTACCAACCAAACAGGTAAAAATTTGATTTTCTGCATCAACTGGGTCACTGAATCCTGTCTGAATTGTGACATGTTCCCAAACTGCCCCTGTTAAGAACTGGATTATTTTCCCCTCAAAAAGTTACACTGAGGACGCCTGGGTGGCTCAGTTGGTTGGGCAGCTGCCTTCGGCTCAGGTCATGATCCCAGCGTCCTGGAATCGAGTCCCACGTCAGGCTCCTTGCTCGGTGGGGAGCCTGCTTCTCCCTCTGCCTCTGCCTGCCTCTCTGTCTGCCTGTGCTCACTCTCTCTCTCTCTAACAAATAAATAAAAATAAAAAATATTAAAAAAAAAAGTTACACTGAAATCTTGAGTCCCTCAGAATCTGACCTTATTTAGGAATAGGTCATTGCAGATGTGATTATTTAAGATGAGGTTATAGTGGAGTAGGAAGAACCCCTAATCCATCTGACTGGTGTCCTTATAAGAAGATGGTCATGTGTAGGCAGACACACCGGGAGAAGGCTATGTAAAGGCTGGAGGCCAAGACGGGAGGAGAGATGAAGCTGCAAGCCAAGAGATGCCAGGGATTGCCAACAAACCCCCCCAAACCAGGCAAGGAAGGACTCTCCTACAGTTTTCAGAGGGAGCATGACTTTGCCGACACCTTCGTTTTGGACTCCTTGCCTCCAGAACTCTGAGACAATACATTTCTGCTGATTCAAGTCACCAGATTTATGGTACTTCCAACAGTCCAAGGAAACTAATCATACAGACTCCCAAGCCTGAGGTTTTATCTGTGTGCACAAAAAGCCTGTAATCTTTATCTGAAGGGCAGCCTTTGGCATTTGTTTCCATAAAAATTATTTGTCACATCTCCTGGGACTCTGGTGCTGTTCTTGAGAATCCAGAGCTCTCTCTCCTACCTCTTCCACCTGTGACGTGGGCTCAGCTTCCTTGAGAAGCAGCTGGAAATGCCATTTTTACCAGATCCTTTGTGAGAATGAATCAATGAAAAAATTAGACTACTTTTTTTCTAGTTTTTAACACACATTTCACAACTTTCCTATGCACTGACAGTCTTTCTCATGCTCATTCATTCAGCAGACCCTACCACGCACCTGCAGCTTGTCAGTGATGAACAGCCATGGCCTCTGGCCTCCCTGGGCCTCCAGCTTAGGGGCAGCCTCACACTACTCGCCCACTCCACCTACATCAATGCTGCCTCTACACCTCTCCAGGCCTCCTCCTCAAGTAACGCCGGCCTAACTATGGCATATTCCCAGTGGTAACAAACCTCCATCTTTGAAGGAAGACATGAGTTTTTGGACCACCCAGAGTCCTTCAGAACCATGTCTGGGAAATAAGACATGTGATTAAGCTGAAAAAAATAAATACAATAGTTTGTTTTTCCTCTAAAAACCCAACCAAAAAAATTCCAAAATATTTTAATAGCAATATCAATGGGACATTTTTATAACTTATAAGATGATGTGTGGCAGGGTGCCTGGGTGGCTCAGTTGGTTAAGGGTCTGACTTCAGCTCAGGTCCTGATCTCAGGGTCCTGGGATCAAGCCCTTGCATCAGGCTCCCTGTCCAGCAAGGAATCGGCTTGTCTTTCTCCCTCTGCCCCTCTACCCGCCCATACTCTCTCTCTCTCCCCCATAAATAAATAAAATCTTAAAAGAAAAAAAAAAGATGATGGTGTGGAAGAACAATGCTTTTTAAAAATGTCTTATTCATATAAGGAGACCCTGTCAACTCAAGCCGAGATCTTCACTCAGTTGCCTTTCATCATTTTTCTTTGTTTTTCCTTTGCTCTGGAGAGGGGAACAGCTGAGGGAGCAGGATCCTTATCTCTTCTTTCTCTCTTTTGATCTTACTCTTTTTCTTTTCTTTTTTTTTTTTTTAAGATTTTATTTATTTATTTGAGAGAGATCACAAGTAGGCAGAGAGGCAGGCAGAGAGAGAGGGGAAAGCAGGCTCCCTGCTGAGCAGAGAGCCCGATGCGGGGCTCCATCCCAGGACCCTGAGATCATGACCTGAGCCAAAGGCAGAGGCTTTAACCCACTGAGCCACCCAGGTGCCCCTCTTTTGATCTTACTCTTGAGTAAATAGATGGTGCCAGGCTCAGGTCTTTCAAAACAGCCAATACTTCCCAGAGTGAGACACTGGATTGCCCAACTTGACCAGGGATCTCCTTCCAAGGTCGTGACAGGACAGTGATGCAAGCCTCATCACAGCTGCCATAACACGTCACAAGACGTGCACATGGCAGACACTCAGAACTGAAGCTGCAAATCAAAACCGGAAGCAAGCTGGGCTTTCCACCACAGACAGAAATGTCTCCAGATGCCTGGGAAAACGATTCTCCATTTTCTGCCCCAGTGAGCTGTCTCTTGTTTTTAAGTCTAAAATATTCCTTTATGGTGGGGCACCTGGCCGGCTCAGTGGATGGAGCCCTCCTATGCTTTGGAGACCTAACCCAGCATTCAAAG
The DNA here is from genome assembly GCA_003697995.1 of Taxidea taxus jeffersonii. Taxonomy (NCBI): domain Eukaryota; kingdom Metazoa; phylum Chordata; class Mammalia; order Carnivora; family Mustelidae; genus Taxidea; species Taxidea taxus. Next base: position 3,543 of record RCUC01139718.1, read on the forward strand.
CACCTACTGACTGCAAAGCATTCCATGAGCAAGCAAAGAACGGGCACACGCCACTCATCACTGACAAGACTTCCTAACCACCCTCTTTTTATTTATTTTGTTGTTGTTGTTTTCCATTGGTTTGTTTTAAAGTACCGACTACACCCAATGTGGGACTTGAACTCACGATCCTGAGGATCAAGAGTCGCCCGCTCTATGAACTGAGCCAGGCAGGTGCCCCTCACCCTCTTTTCTAAGTGTCTCTGCTTGCTTTCTGAAGTGCCGCTCGCTTTGCATTTGCCACTTGCCACATCACATCACCCTGAAAGCAGGATCTTAGCCTTTTTTCTCTTCCCCACAATGCCCCCCAGCTTGCAACTTAGCTTAGTGAAACAAGACTTGACTTCAAGTGTCTCTCAAGATTGCTTCTGGGGAGTCTCGATCCAATGTGTCTGCAGGACAGCAAAGTATAAGGCAAGAGGTGGGAGACCAGAGAGGAAGCCTGGAGTCAAAGTCACATGGCTCTTGTAAGCCAGACAGATTTTGTAGAGGCTGCTCCTACCCTTATCTTTTGAACCAGAATCCAAACAAAACCCCCTGCTCCCCTCCCTCCTTCCCCCTTTCTCTCTGTCCCTCTCTCTCTGTTGAAAAAATTGGGTGGTCTGTCCTCACCCACTGCATTCTGCTGATGACACTGCCATGGTGGTATAGTTTGTTTTTTTTTTTAAAGGTTATTCATTTATTTATTTGACAGACAGAGATCACAAGTAGGCAGAGAGGCAGGCAGAGAGAGAGGAAGGGAAGCAGGCTCCCTTCCGGACTTGATTCCGGACTCGATCTCAGGATCCTGGGATCATGACCTGAGCCGAAAGCAGAGGCTTTAACCCACTGAGCCACCCATGCGCCCCGGCGGTGTAGTTTTTAACATATTCTCCTGTCCCCTAGTTAGATTTTTAAGACTTACTGAGATTTAAGTCTGATTTTTTTTTTGGCTAGACGACTTCTAAGGTTGCCAGGTATGGTAAATAAAAATATTAGATGCCCAGTTAAATTTGAATTTCAGAGAAATAATAAATACTTTTTGTCATGTCTCATGGAATATTTGAGATATATTTACACTAAACATTATTTACTATTTGGAATTCTTTTTTTTTTAAGATTTTATTTATTTATTTGACAGAGATCACAAGTAGGTGGAGAGGCAGGCAGAGAGAGAGAGAGGGGTAAGCAGATTCCCTGCTGAGCAGAGAGTCTGCTAACCCTAACCCGAGGCAGGGCTCGGTCCCAGGACCCTGAGACCATGACTTGAGTCAAAGGCAGAGACTTAACCCACTGAGCCACCCAGGCACCCCTATTTATTTGGAATTCAATCCTAACTAGTTCATAATAGATACTGAGTCCATCCATCAGGAGGCACATAATGTCTCCCTCTCTCAGTTTGTGATGTTAGCAGCTGTTGGTGATCATAGCCTAGACTGGTTATTTCCCTAGAGGTTGTAAAATTGTGATGTTCTAATTCTCTCTTTTTTTTAACCCTTCATTTCTTAGCTGGAATATGTCTATAAAGGGAAACATTCCCTCATCAACCATTTGGCTTACTTGGTCATTTTCATGTAGGAAAAGCAGGATACATGCTTAATTTTTTACTTTCAGTTGCTAGTTGTCAGAATAAAATATCCTCCAAGGGGAGAGACAGGAGCAGTGGCTAGAGAGTGATAGAGGGACAAGAAAAGGTATGTTCAAGATGTGAGAGATGCTGTGTGGTAATGGAGATGGCCTCATGCAGCAGGAGATTCCCATGACACAGGACCGAGAAGCCAGGGCTGTAGGAGACTGTTGGAGTAACCCAGGCAAGAAAAGATGTTCCAAAAATGCATCCTCCAAAGGTGACCAATGAGTTGTGTTCTTCCTTTTAAAAGCGTCATTCAGGGGCACCTGGGTGGCTCAGTGGGTTAAAGCCTGTGCCTTTGGCTCAGGTCATGATCCCAGGGTCCTGGGATCCAGCCCCACATCGGGCTCTCTGCTTAGCGGGGAGCCTGCTTCCCAATCTCTCTCTGCCTGCCTCTCTGCCTACTTGGGATCTCTGTCTACCAAATAAATAAATAAAATATTTATAAATAAATAAATAAATACAATAATCATTTGGGTGTCTGGGTAGCTCAATGAGTAGAGCATGTGACTCTTGGTCTGGGATCTCGAGTTTAAGCCACATGTTGGGTGGAAAGATTACTTAAAAATAAAAAATAAATTTTAAATAAATTTTAAAAAAGAACCAGGGAAAGCAGATTATTAGTTCAAGAAGCTTTGCGATAAAGGAGAGACAAGGAAGCTGGAGAGAGATATAGGGGTAAAAAAGAAGATATTCAAGGTGGGAGATGCTGTATAATAATAGAGATGACCTCACATCATGGAATATTCTGATGATGCAGGACTGAAAAGCCAGGACGGCAGGAGACTGTTGGCTTAATCCAGGCAGGGATGGAACAGGGCAGGGAAACGGCCCTGCCTGAACTTACAAAGTGAGTTGACTAGAGATCTCCCGACTCCAGACTGGGAGACAAGGGTCAGGGTGCATAATTTCTCAGGATCCAAACCTGCCTGCTAAATAGCCTTGCCCCCCACCCCCGCAAATAAACACACAGACTGAAACATCACACCATTTCTAAAAGCAGGATGCACACTGGGATCCTGGACAAATGCCCGACTGCCCCCAGGATGGCCTGATCTGGATTCAAAGCCGAGAAAGCACACAGGGTCTCCTCAAGTCCCTCGCTAGACTTGAGTGAGTTTTTAAAGCGCTCTTCTCTGGCTACCCCAGGATTAGCCACGTGTTCCAGCAAGCGATTTAAAATCATTACTTGTCTCTTTTGGTTGAACCTCCAACTTCTGAAACGTACACAGCTTGGCAGGCTGGCCAGGGGCAGCTGAGCTTCGAGAGGACATGTCCCAGCCATCTGCTGCCCCACTTCATACCAGCCTTCTGCTGTTCCCGCTGCGGAGCGTGGGTTTGACAGGCAAGTGCAACACAAGGCCAACTGCAGCCCCGGCTTCCAACAGCTGCGCACAGCGGTTTGGGTGCGGTGGGGGAGGGGAAGGGATTGTGTTTTGCTTTGCTTTGAACTTTAGAGATCCAGTAGTTCAGGGACAGAGACAAAGGTCGTTATCTGTGAGGAGCTCAAACTGTACTCAGCTACTCAGAGGTGATCCAGGGATGCAATGTGAAGATCAGAAGTTTATTTGAAACAGTATTTCAGTATTTTAAAAACTGCTATTAAAAAGTGCTTGGTGGGGGCGCCTGGGTGGCTCAGTGGGTTAAGCCTCTGCCTTCGGCTCAGGTCATGATCCCAGGGTCCTGGGACTAAGTCCCACATCAGGCTCTCTGCTCAGTGGGGAGCCTGCTTCTTCCTCTCTCTCTGCCTGCCTCTCTGCCTACTTGTGATCTGTCAAATAAATAAATAAAATCTTTAAAAAAAAAAAGTGCTTGGTGTGTAGCAATGTGAATGTATTAAATATACATGTCTGGCCCATTAAGACCTCAGTGGTTTAAGTCCCACTGCCAGTGAAACTAAGTTTTTTGAGGGGAGGGCAGTCGATTTTATGAGTCTTTTTTATTAATAGGCTTTATTTTTATTATTATTTTTTAAGTAGGCTCCCCGACCAATGTGGGGCTTGAACTTACTATCTCGAGATAAAAAGTTGCATGTTTCTACCAACTGAGCTAGCCACAGGCACCCCAACAGTTTACTTTTTTTTTTTTTTTTTAAAGATTTTATTTATTTGACAGAGAGAGAGAGAGATCACAAGTAGACAGAGAGGCAAGCAGAGAGAGAGGGAGAAGCGGGCCCCACTGAGCAGAGAGCCGGACTCAGGACTTGACCCCAGGCCCCTGAGATTATGACCTGAGCAGAAGGCAGAGGCTTTAAACCACTGAGCCACCCAGGCACCCCTAGACTTTACTTTTTAAGAAAATTTTTATCTTTTTTTTTTTTTAAGATTTTATTTATTTGGAGAGAGAGTGTGTGTGCACAAGCAGGGGGAGCAGCAGGCAGAGAGAGAAGACTCTCCCCTAAGAAAGGAGCTTGACGCAGGACTCAGTCCCGGGACCCTGAGATCATGATCTGAGCTGAAAGCAGAGGCTTAACTGACTGAGCCATCCAGGCATCCCAGAAAACTTTTAGATTTAGGAAGAAACTGAGCAGGTTTTACAGAACTCCCATATCCTCCTCCCCCCTACTCAGCATTCACTTTCTCCTATTACTAACAGCTTACATTTGTGTGGTGCATTAGTCACAACTGGTGAATCAATGTTGAGACATTATTATTAACTAAGGTCCATAGTTCATTCAAATTTCCTTAGTTTTTACCTAATGGCCTTTTTCTATCCTAGTATCTCTAAAAGGATATCACATTAAAGTGCCATGTTTTCTGGGGTTCCTCTTGGTTGTGAGAGTTGCTCAGACTTCTCTTATTGATGATCTTTTGAGTACTGGTTGAGTTTTGTAGGATTTTTGTAGGATAGTTTTCTTTGGGGATTTGTCTTATGCTGTTCTCGTAAGTTAGACTGGGGTTGTAGGTTTGGGGGAGGAAGATCACAGATAGTGCCATTTTCGGGGCACCTGGGTGGCTCAGTGGATTAAAGTCTCTGCCTTTGGCTGAGGTCATGATCCGGGGGTCCTGGGATCGAGCCCCACATCGGGATCTCTGCTTGGCGGGAAGCCTGCTTCCCCCCACCCCTCTGCCTGCCTCTCTGCCTACTTGTGATCTCTATCAAATAAATAAAATCTTTAAAAAAAAAGAAAGTGCCATTTTTGTCACATCATACATAGTGTACAAAGATACATACTACACACATGGTTTATGATTATTGGTGTAGATCTTGACCATCTGGCTCAAGTAGTGTTTGTCAGATTTCCCCCACTGTCAAGTTTTTTTTGTTAATGTATATAAGTATGGACTCAGATATTTACTTTATACTTTGGGCTAGAATCTATATATAGTTTTTTTTTAAGATTTTTATTTATTTGACAGACAGAGATCACAAGTAGGCAGAGAGGCAAGCAGAGACAGAGAGGGGGAAGCAGGCTCCCTGCCGAGCAGAGAGCCGGATGTGGGGCTCGATCCCAGAACCCTGGGATTATGATCTGAGCCAAAGGCAGAGGCTTTAACCGACTGAGCCACCCAGGCGCCCCTATATAGTTTTAAGGATTTTATTTATCTATTTGTAAGAGAGAAAGAGAGCACAAGCAGGGGGAGCGGCAGGCAGAGGGAGAATCAGGTTCCCCACTGAGCAAGTAGCCCAACAAGGGACTCCATCCCAGGACCCTGGGATCATGACCTGAGATGAAGGCAAACACTCAACTAACTGAGCCACCCAGGCATCCCCTTTGGGCCATAATCAAATGCTACTTTATTTTGTTCCTCAAACTGTTATAGCTTTGTCCCCTGGGAGGTCTTTCGGCTGACTCCTATGCCCCTGTGACATACCTTCATCAATATGGTATTTTTCTGTAAACTCTGTTTTGTGCTGACTTTGCTCAAGCTCCTTCTAGTCAATGAGCCCAGGCTGGCATGGATCGTGGGTATGCCTCGTGAGGTTCTGCGCTGCACCAGCCTGGGCATGTCTGCTTACGAAGAGCAGAGTGCTTCCTGCACGGGGTGCCCTGGGCTCTGTAAACCACCAGGCTTAGCCTAGTGCATATGAAGCAATGAAGCTGTCTTGTTTGTTTAGTACTTCTTGTAAGTTTTACTTGTTTATTGCCTGGCTTCTATGTTTATGATGAGAATAAAGAACAGTTGTTGGATATTTTGATATTCATTCAACTTTGAAACAAAAATTTATACTATTCTTTCTAGCTTCTAGATTGGTTTAACTGAAGCCTAGTGTAATCTCAAAGACAAACTGGAAAAAAAAAAAAGCTGCTAGCAGGAGTTATGAGCACAGACCTTCACGAAGGATTGCTTGGATTTAAACCCTTGACTTAGGGCAGATTTTTTTATTCCATTCCTCTTTACCTCAGTTTTCTCCTTGTAATAGGGGAATGTTAACCGTAGGGCTACCTCAAAGGTTTGTTAAGTGTGTTAATATATGTAAAGTGGGGACACCTGGGTGGCTCAGTTGGTTAAGCAGCTGCCTTCGGCTCAGGTCATGATCCCAGCGTCCTAGGATAGAGTCCCACATCGGGCTCCTTGCTTGGCAAGGAGCCTGCTTCTCCCTCTCCCTCTGCCTGCCACTCTGTCTGCCTGTGCTCGCTCGCTCTCTCTAACAAATAAATAAATAAAATCTTTTAAAAAAAAGTGTGTATATATATATATGTATATATATATACATATATATATGTAAAGTGTGTGGGATAGGGCCTGCCATGTAGTGGGTGTTATGTATAGTGTCTATCATTATTACTCATAACCATCTCCTATGGTCTGAATGTTTGCATTCTCCCAGAATTCCTCTGTTGAAATCCTAATCCCCAAGGTGATAGTATTAGGAGGTTGGGGCCTTTAGGAGGTGATTCGGTCATGAGGACACAGCCCCGATGATCGGGATTAACACCCTCATGAGAGAGGCCCCACAGATCTCTCTAGCCCTTTCTGTCATGTGAGGATCTGATGAGAAGTCTGCTACTCGGAAGAAAGCCCTCACCTGACCATGCTGGCACCGTGACCCCCCTGACCTTGGACTTGCAGCCTCCAGAACTGTGAGAAACAAACTTCTGTTGTTTGTAAGCCTCCCACTCTTCAGTATTTTGTTATAGCAACCCAAATGAACTGAGACACCATCCATTTATATGATCAGGAATTTTCTCAGAGCTCGGTGACCAAAGCAAAATAGAAAAAGCAGCTGGATGCCCAAACTGACTTAAGACTGTGATTCAGCTAGGGCTTTGATTTAAAAGCACATCAGGAACTGGCTCTGGATGAGTAAAGCTGAAGAGGAATTTGTGAAAAGGATGTTGGGTAGCCCACGGAATCTCTGGGAAGGCCAGAGAACCAGGCACAGTGCATGAATGAGAACAAAGGGTGCTCAGAAGCAGCCAGGAGCACAGCCAAAATTGTGGCACAGAAGCTCTCCAGAGCCCTGCCCTGGCCTCAGAACCCTGAATGGCTTGTGACACAGTCAGGACTGGGCCTGAACGGTGACTGGGCTGAGGCTGCTACCTTGGAATCTGGACATGGCTGCCACAAATGCTGCTACCCCCCACCAGAGAAGGTTGTCCAAGGGGTTCTCTTCTGTGGTCTCTGATTCAGAATCCAGATGGTGCTCCTGATTGGCCAAGCCCAGGTGACATATTTGAGTCCTGCCAATGAAGGAAGCTGGGAAGCAAGTGCCTTATGATTTCAGTCTCTATAGTGAGAGGTGAGCAGTGGACTTGAACTTCCACTAAGACTCATAAGATGGAGTCTTCCACGCAGCCGGGAAGGGATTCTGAAGCTGGACCACCAAAGAGTGACATATGTCACCTATCACCTCTGCTTTCAGAATTTGTTCCATTGTATTATCATCATGGGTGGACTGTATAATAATTAAAAGTCTGAAAAACACTGGCCCAGTGCTCCAGTATCCCTTATATTTTTCAAGCTGGAGGTATAAGACACTAAGTTCTGTGACTTCTAAGGAAAATAAAAGCTCTACTGATTGAATGTGGGTAGGAGCTTTTCACAGAGGTTGTGATTCTGAACCTCAAAGGATGTTGCTCCCCTTATTTTTATAAATGACAGTAGATGTTCCTGCGATTAACAAAATGCAGATTCCTTTAAAGGATTCAAAAGTGATTTTTTTTTTATCATTTTGCATTTTCTTTGATCATCATGTACTAGATTACCATTGCCATCGTGTGGAGTCTGAAATCTGCTTTGAAAAAGAAACCTTCATATTTTAAGGTTGGAGAAACCTTTAGCACTGCCCCAAACTTCCTTTTCTTTCTCTTTTTTTTTCTTTCAAAAATTTAACTAAATTTATTTATTTATTTATTTATTTATTTATTTATTTATTTTTAGAGAGAGAAAGAAAGAGAACATGAGCATGAGGAGGTGGGGAGGAGCAGAGGGAAAAGGAGAGAGAGAATCTCAAGTACTTTCTACTTCCAGCGTGGGGCCTGGGGAGGGGCTGGATCTCACTACCCATTGATGGTGACCTGAGCCGAGATCAAGAGTCCAGTGCTTTAACCTGAGCCACCCAGGTGCCCCTTAAAGATTTTATTTCTAGGTCATCTCTATACCCAACATGGGGCCAGAAACCACAACCCTGAGGTCAAGAGTTGCACGCTCTACTGACTGAGCCAACTAGTTGCTCCCCAGTCTTCCTTTTCTAAATGGAGGCCCAAGAGGTGAAGTGACTTAGGCAAGGCCACATAGCTGGTCTAGCGGCAGACCCTTGGTCTTGTGCCAGTTCTCAGGGTCTCCCTAATCATACCGCCAACAGCTGGCCCAGGAGCAGGCCCAGCTGTCCAGCCCTGCAGCCACTGCCTTCCTGCCTCCCTGAGCAAGGAGACCCAAAGCTGCTTACAAATACTGGCTTGTGGCTGCTGTTGCTGCTTTATTTGTCCTTACATTCTGGAGCAGGAACCCCCTGTTGGCTTTCTCTCTGCTTTCAGCCTCCTCCCTGGAGAGGAGGAGAGGAAGGAGAAAGAGAAGGAGGGGGAGGAGGAGAGAGGGAGGAGGAGGAGAAGGAGGAGAAGAAGGAAGAGCCAGTACACAATAGGCCCTATGCTGATGCTGGGCTTTACCTGCTGGATTCTGACCTTTGCCAGTCTCAGTTCTGCTTTCTCTCAGTGTGGCTCACCTCCTGTCCTAACCTTGGACTTGCTCCAGATCCTGGGAACCAGAATCGCTCCCTAGTCCTGCATTCACATCCAGGCTCCCAGTAGTGAGGCTAGGTCAGATCCTGGCATCTGTCTACTGTACCTTGCAATGGAACTGCCCATCTTCTTGCTGACTAGCCAGATCTAGACCTGGCCACCCTGAGGAAGCTCCCTGGAAGCAAGGCTCATGCTCTACCCTTCCTGGCATCCTCCACAATCAACAGGCATAACCCAGCAAACCCTTGTTGAAGAGATGACTGGCCTGCCCTGTTTGGGTGCTGCCCACACCTAGTCATGACAAACTAGAACCAAGGGAGGTAGAGGTGCTAAGAGGCCAAACTGTGTGAGATCTTTTCCTTCTATACTACCTGGAGGTATTTCTGCTTTGTACTGACACCAGTTGTTTTCATCTGAAATCACAATACTATAGACAAGATTTGGGTTCTGGCCTATCCAGAGCAGGAAAAACTGTCTTGGGAATCCAAAGAGAGCTTCAGGATCAGGTAAAGTCATGTGAGATAAACCAGGGAGCAAGACATTCATTCATTATGAATTGAGTACTGTATGTGTCAGGTTCTATCTGGGCACTCAGAGATTCAATGGTGAATGACACACATTCTGGGCCCTCAAGATGTTTAGAATGAGAAAGACAAAGCAGGGGACTTGTATTTATAGTAGATTATGATGCATGTTGAAATAACAATAGCTAATATTTATTGAGGGCTCACTATGTGCCACTATTAGCCATACATTGTTTCAAGTACTCCTCACTGGAATCCTATTAGTAGGTATTATTATTATTTCCATCTTACTGATGAGGCAATGGAGGCACAGAGAGGTTAAGTGACTTGCCCAAGGTCACATATGTGGGGTGAGTGGCATGCCTAGAACTTAAATCCAAGTAGTTTGACTCCAAGGCCTATGCATCCAGGTCCTCCACTATAGTTCTGCCTCATCATGATAGAAGAAAGCACAGGATACTGACACTTAAAGATGCACCTGACACTGAGAGGGCATGGGAGGCTTCTTTGAGGAGGTGACCTGTAGGCAGAGTTAAAAAGAGCCAGTCAGAATGGTTCGGAGAATGGCGGTGGGAGTGCATTTCAGACTGGGAGAATGGCACATGCAAAGCCAGGAGGCAAGAGGCCATGGTGCTTAATTACCATGTGGTGAGCGCCGACTGTATGTCAAGGATATCTAGAGGCACTCAAAGACTACAACTAGTGCCAACATGACTCTCTCATAGTAAGTAGAGAGAAGACCAGAGGGAGAAGAGGCTGAAAAGTTGAGGAGACACCAGCTCAAAGAGGTCTTTGAAAGCCAGGCTAAGGGGTCAAGATTTTATCCAAAGGACCGCAGAGAGATGATGAAGGATAAACAGAAGAGTTTTATAATCAGGTTGCACTTCAGAAAGCTCAGGTTTCTTTGTTTTTGTTTTTTAAGATTTTATTTATTTAGGGACGCCTGGGTGGCTCAGTGGGTTAAAGCCTCTGCTTTCGGCTCAGGTCATGATCCCAGGGTCCTGGGATCAAGCCCCACATCAGGCTCTCTGCTTCCCACCCCCCTCTGCCTGCCTCTCTGCCTACCTGTGATTTCTGCCTGTCAAATAAATATTTAAAAATAAAAAAGATTCAAATAAATAAAATCTTTAAAAAAAAAGATTTTATTTATTTATTTGACAGCAGGAGAGCACAAGCAAGGAAGCAGTGGAGGGGGAGGGAGAAGCAGGCTTCCGGCCCAGCAGGGAGCCCAATGCCCTAGGTTGGATTACTTTGTTAGAGGGGAGGTCACTGTCAACCCAGAAGATTGGCGGGGACCAAGACACCTGGGTGAGCCTCAGAAGGTAAATGGTTAACATCGGTCCAATGTTAGGCAACTGTCCATCATCTCAACAGGAAAGTCGATGCTAGAGAGTAAGTCCAGGGCCACTTGGCTTACATGCAACTCTTGATCTTAGGGTTCTGAGTTCAAGCCCCACATTGGGTGGAGAAATTACTTAAAAATGATAAAGAATAATCTTTTAAAAAATATTTTATTTATTTATTTGACAGACAAAGATCACAAGTAGGCAGAGAGGCAGGCAGAGAGAGAGGAGGAAGCGGGCTCCCCACAGAGCAGAGAGCCCGATGCAGGGCTCCATCCCAGGACCCTGAGATCACGACCTGAGCTGAAGGCAGAAGCCCAACCCACTGAGCCACCCAGTGCCCCAATAATAATCTAGAGAGAAAGAAAGAAAGACCGACCAGCACAAGGTGGTGGGGACTCAGCAACAGGAATAAGAGGCCAATGAAAGAATTTCAGCTCCTGGAGAACTGGATGAGGAAAGAGAATTTTCCACTGGACAAGTGGAAATGGGAAATGATGGGAAACCAGAACCAGGAACCAGGGTCCCCATCGCTATCCCAGGCTGGCAGCAAGACCCGGGATGCAGAGTTCCCATGTCCACCTCACTCCATCTAGACCTAGGTGGATCCTATTTAACGAGGTTCAAGGTTGGCAGGTACAGGGAAATGTGGTGAAGGGAAAAGGGCAATGCTCTGACATCAGAGAGATGAGGGTTTGAACCTCATCTGGAACCACTTACTAGTTGTAGGACTCCAAGTAAGGCTCTAACCTTCCTAAGCCTCAGCTCACTCATCATGTAACTTGAGGATAAGATACCTATTCCACAGGGCTCCTGAATGGGAATGACAGTTGCTACTACATGGGGTTATGGTACGAAGGTGGGAGTTAACACATAAAAGGGCAGAGCTCAGTCAGCGGTCAACCATCCCCTTTACCAGAAGTCTATGCGCTGGGCCCTGGGCTGAGGGTTTCAGGTGCTATGTTCTCTCCCTCTTAACAAATCAAGGGAGATATTCCTATTCCCATTTTGTGGGCCAGGAAGGAGGTGCAGGACGATTAAGAAACTCGTCTAAGATCACATTGTTAGCAAGCGTATTTCTTACCAAAGCCCACCAGCGTTTTCCCAAACTTCAGTCCACATCCTCTGCATAAATTTTTCTGTATCAACTCCCCACTTCTACTGTTTTTTGCTTAATAGTTTATTTAATTCAGCCTCCCTTTTTGCTTTAATTCATTTAAAAATAGCTCTGAGATACTAATTCATGGGTCATCTAATTCGCCCACATCAAGTGTACAATTCAATGTATTTAGCATAGTCACAGAGTTGGGCAACCATTACCACAATCAATTTCAGAACATTTTCATAATTAATTTACTTTTAAAGGAAACTCTGTATCATTCCCTTAAATGGCAAACTTGCATTATTTACCACAAATGGAAGGCAAAATAAACATAAGCAAAGCAGCCACCAGAGCGAGACCCACTCACCGAGGGCTCTCCGGCCCGCCCGACCTGTGCAGGGTCTAAGCTTCAGACTTGGCTCTCTTCGCCAAAAAGGGAGATTAGCAGGTATTACAGAGCTGCAACGACACACTGACACTCAACCGCCACCCTCTCCTTGGCATAGTCAGGACAACTCAGAACTGAAAGGAAACTTACTTTCTCGCTGTGTAATTTCACACCACATTCCCGAGCCGCCGAAAATCATCTTTTGCCAAAACCGTCTTCCCACGCTTGCCTCCTTCTGGTGGGTTGAGTGACTTGTCCAACATCACACAGCAAGGTGGTAGCGGACCCGGTCTAGAGTCCAGACTTCTTTACCTTTTATTTCTTAAGATTCATTTATTTCTGGAAGAGAGAGACCGCATGCGCGGCACGCGCCGCGCCACGCACGCGCCACGCACGCGCCACGCACGCGCCACGCACGC
>ML103951.1:12413-24186 GCA_003697995.1 Taxidea taxus jeffersonii
CCCCCCCCCCCCCCGCATCGGGCTCTCTGCTCAGCGGGGAGCCTGCTTCCTCCTCTCTCTCTGCCTGCCTCTGCCTATTTGTGATCTCTCTCTGTCAAATAAATAAATAAAAATCTTTAAAAAAATACAATACAGTCTTCTAAAGGTATTTTCTTCATGATTTTCTTAATACCATTTTGTCTAAATTACTTTATTGTAATACCGTACATAATACAGATAGTATACCAAAAAACATGTTCACTGACGGCTCATGGTATCAATAAAGTTTCTGGTCATCAGTAAACGATGAGGAGCTAAGTTTGGGGGGAGTTGGAAGGGACACACTGATTTTCAATTGCAGGGCAGGTCAGCACCCCTCACCCCTGCATTGTTCAATGTCAAGGGCACATAAATCCCAGCACAAGGGATGCACTCTGGTTTGATCAGTAGGTACTGTGGGACTAAAACAGAGGCCAAGGTCCTGCCCCTGCACCAGTGCTCAAGAGGCCAACACTGACCCCGACGGGGACGACATTCACACCTTGGCCCAGGGCGTGGGGCCCACACTGACACCAATCTCCATTCTGCACGTGCTAAGTGCGGATTAAGCATGTGCCCTGCGCCAGGCGCTAGGGACACGGAAGTGAACAAAACAGATACCATCCTGGCCTGCAGGGACCTGACATTCCAGTTGGGGAACCGAGATGAGCAAAACAAGAACATGTGTCAAATGGAGACACTGAGCTCAGGTACCCTCCACTCAAGCCGCCGAACAGGCAGCCCTGGGGCTTGTGCGACCCCCCCCCAGACCTCTGGGGGTGGGGCCCAGGACAGGGAAGTGCGTTCAAGTTTGACAACCATGGAAACAAAGGACGGCTAAGTGGCTGGGTGGGTGGGACGCAGGGCACACTTGAGCTCAGCCGGAGAATGAAGAGTAGTAGCTTAGCCAAAATGCAAGGAAGACTGCTTTAGGGACAGGGGTGTGGCATTCAGGGACAGGACTGAGCCTGGCAGGTCTAAGGAGTGAGGTGGCCAGCAGGGCAGGGGAAGGAGGACAGGAGGGCACAGGCTGCCCTCCACCCCAGGCCCCTCAGGCCCACATCAGGAGTTTGGGCTCCCCCTCCCCAGGGCACTGGTGAGCTACGGAGGAGTTCTGAAGGAGGGGGAGACCACTTTCCTCCCCTGCCCCATCTTCTCACCTCTCTAGCCTGAAATGCAGATGCCTTCTCCACCTGCCCTACTCTCCCACGGCCAGGGGCCTACAGGAGGGTGCCTAAGGACAGGCCTGATAACACACAGACGGGGCGGGGCCTATGGCCCCCAGATCTTGCTCTTCTGTAGGAGGAAGCGGAAGTGTTAGAGGGCAGGCACAAGCCTGAGGCTGCCCAACCAGGCAGGCTGCTGCAGAGGGAAGGGAGGAGCCCGTTGTGGCTGGAGGACCGTTATAGGGGGCAGGGACTAGAAAGAAAACAGGGTTTTGCCAGTGCAGACACCTTTCTTCGGACTTCCTGGGCCTACACAGGCCTAGCGCTCCCTCTGGTCAAAGGGCAGTGCACACACAGGTATGCATAAAAGGGAAACGTGGTGTGGGTCCCACCCAGACAGTATAGGCAAAAGGTACTTCCCCACCGTTGCGAGAAGTTTCCCCCCTCCATCCACCTCACAGCAGAACTCCCACAGGTGTGTCACCCTTGCACGCAGAGCCGCAGGGTTCTAGAATAAAGATTGGCACAGCTGCAGCATGACAAGTATGCTACAGCCACAAAGTCCCAGAAGTTACACACACACGCCTGTCCAGGATGCATGCATGCAGCTGCAGAGGGTCACGGAAACCACAAAAAGTTCCAGATAAATGACATTCACACAGAAGGCCATAAGAAAGTCTCCGAGAAGAGGTGAAAGCAAATCACATTCTGCAGGGAGAGCCATACACGTAAAAGAGCGGTCACAAAAGAACTCAGCCGATGCAGGTACCCTGTAGATAAATTTAAGCCGTAGGGTCAGCTCGGCCCTCCTGGTGTTCACAGCCTGGTGGGGAAGACACAGTGAAGGACCGCTCTAATGTGGCAGGGGACGGAGGGATCAGCAGTCTCTGTTGTCGCCAGAGAACCCAGACACTCACACAGCCATGAAGGACCAAGGAGGTCATGGACACAGCTTAACAACATAGTGGCCAGCTATGGAAATAATGCGTGGGACGTGCTTTATAAACTGTAGCACGGGAACGATATCAGTCATTACTGCTCCAAACAGTCAAGGGTATGCCCGAGGTCTCAGGAAAGAGGGTCCCGCGCCCTCTAAGAGCCACGAGGGATCTCTCTTTGTGCTCTCACACACACAAAGCCCCAGGAGTCTCTGCTGCACACACACACACAAGCCCAGGCACAAACAGAACTGTCACGTACGTATTACAGAGACACACAGAACTTTCACACCAAACATGTAATCAAAAGTAAATTACAGGCACAGCCCCAGGGGGATCCAGCCATATACCCCAGGCCTTGGACACACAATGTCACCTAGGGACACACACAAGTCACTTACATTTGCACCAAGAGCGAATGTGTTCAGAGATAAATTATAGGCACAGACAGAGACAAAGGATGATAGCTGTAAACGCTGTGTCCACATACCACCAAGTCACAACTGGACACGCAGGCAACTTACAGAGACACAAGGAGCCACAGATGGAATCTGAAGCAAATTTCACAGACAAGCGCACAGCCAGGGAGGATCTCCGCTGTCTGCACACTCGGAGATCTAGACACATGTACACACACTCTGAAGTCACAAGCAGACGTGCATGGTCTGATGGGATGCAATAACACATCGCACACAACCACAGAAGGTCACAGCCACGCACACAGAGCCTCTCTCACACACACACCTGGAATCGCAATCAGACATACTCAGGAAATTTACAGTAACACATGGAGCCACAGATGGAGTGTGACGTAAGTTACACACAGCCAGAGAGGATGCACAGGAGGAATACAGACACGCGGACACACACTTCCAAGACACCTACAATGGAGCCTTCAAAACATAGCGGGCCCAGACACCGAGGAGGAGGAGGTCAATTCCGGCCCCACGACCTGGGGAATTTGAGGCACAAGGCCGGCTGGCCGGCCGGCCGGCCACGAAGCCCCCACCACCAGCGGCGCCGGGACTCGCCACAGACAGAGGCGGTGGGAGGGGGCCCAGGCCAGGATGGGGGCTGCTCGCGAGCTCCGTGGCCTGTGCTTGTAGGCTTGTGTCCGCCTAGCCTGCATCCCAAGCCCAAAGCCCGGGGTCAGACTCGCGCCCACTCCTCGCCTCTCGGACCGCATCCGGCTAGGCCGGAGCCCTCCCCCACAGGCCCCACTCACCGCGGATGAGCCCGGGACCCCCACCAAAGCCCCGCCACCGCGGCGCGTCTCGCCCTGGCTGTGACGAGCCTGGGTCGCCCCCCACCTCTTCCCCCGCCGTCAGCGCCGAGGCCCCAGTGCAGCGCCGGCCCCCTCCCCGCCCCCACCCGGTCGCGCCCACCGCCGCCCCCCTCCCGCCTCGGCTCGGGTCGCGCCACCCTCCCCCCACCCCGAGCCGAGCGCGCGCGCAGCCCCGGGCCGGCCGGCCGCGTCCTCCCGCCCGCCGCGCCCCCGCCCCGGTCCTTACTCGAACATGGATGCGGCGCGGCGGGCGCGCCCGGCCGCAGGGCTGGGCCGGTCGAGCGGGGCTGGGCTGAGCTTGGGCGCCCCCGCGGGGCACCTGCCTCGCCTTCCGGGGCCGCCGCCCCCACCCGACCGCGTCGCCCGCGCCGCCCGCCGCCGCCCGCCGCCCGCCGCCCGCACAAAGGCCGGAGCCCCGGAGCCGCGGGAGCCGCCGCAGCGTCAGCGCACCCTTCCCGCCCCCGCCCCGTCGCGTCACGGCGCCGCCCCCGCCCGCGCGGGAAGGGGGGCGGCGCGGCGGGAGGGCCCTCGGACCCGGGGAGTGGGGGGGAGGGGCGCCGACAGGCACGGCCGGAGAGAGGCGGCTAGCGAGAGTTCGAGACGCCGGGCCGGGGGCGCAGGCGGAGGGCGAGCGCTCCGGGGAACCGAAGGGGCGGCTGGGACGCCAGAGATACCGAAACAGGAGAGAGGAAGGGAAAAGAGAGAGAGACGCTGGGAGTCGAGGGAGGCAGCGAAGTGAACAGAGGAGAGGGAGGGACAGAAAGAGAAACAGATTCGATTCAGATGAAACGCCGCCATGGCAGCTGTCTTGGCTCCGGCCGCGACCCTCTCCCCTGGTACCCGGAAAGGGTCTTCAGCTCCCCTTCTGCCCCCCGGCCGGGAGCTACCGGCCGCCCGGGGCGGAACCGGAGACGGGGCGGGGGGGACGAGCTGGAGGGGGTGGGTGGGGGCTGGATGGAGATTCTGGGAAACGGAGGGGTGGGGGCTACGAGCATCGAGGAACCAAGGCTGGCGGGAAGAGGAGGGGCCCGGAGGCCGCCTCCGTCCTCCCGTGCGTTTCCACCCACCCCCGCCTAGTGTTGGCCCAGGAGGTCCTCCAGGTCTGAGGACCTCTCTCCGTCCCATCCCCGTTAGCCAGACCAAGTTAGAATCCAGCCTCCCTGGCTCTTAACTGTGCTGTGACCCTGGGCAAGTAACCCTGGCCCTGGAGATCTCACCAGCTCTGTGGTAAGGGGCATTCCCGCGGGACAGCGCGGGGGTGGGGGACAGCAGCCCTTTTACAGGTGGGGAAGCCCTGCCTCAAAGACGGGAAGTGACTTGGCCCTGGTCATTCCGGGGTAGGCTGCAGAGCTGGACACAGCCCTGCAGGAACTGAGTCTGTTGGTATCCCTGGACTGCTGGTGTGAAAGCCCGGAAGTGTGAGTCCCACCTCAGAGCTCTCGGCCAGAGGCACCCGAGCACGGGGACTTGCGCCCCACCCCTACCTCCGACATGCTGTCCTACCGCTTGAAAAAATTCCATTCCCATCCCTCTCCCCACCTTTGCAGCACCCCGCCCCCCAATAAGCCCCACTCTCCTTTTGGTGACTGGCAGGCCCCAAACTTCATCTTTCCTGGCCCCTCTCTTGCCCTCACACCCACATCCAATCTTTCAGCCATCCCTGGCCACTCCAAGCATAAAATCTCTCCAGAATTTAAACTCTTGGCTCATATGGCTCCTGTCCAGGACGGCACAGCAGCCCCTTGGCTCTTCCTATCCTACCTCTTATAGTCTGCTCCCCACCTGCAGCCAGAGAGAACTTATAAACCCCTGAGTTAGGTTAGGGTCCTCCCAGCTCAGAGCCCTCCTGTAGCTCCACCTCACTCCAGATAAAAGCAAAATGCTCTCAAGGTGGTGACAAGGACCACCCTTGGGCCAAGTCCACCCAAGTCCCAAGGGTGGTCCTTGTCACCATTCTGACTTTGCGTCCTCCTCCCCTTTTTGCATTCACTCTGATGGCTGAGCTTCCCTAGCTTCGCCAGACACACTCCTGCCCCAGGGCCTTTGTACTTGCGGTTCCCTTTGCACTTGCAGTTCCCTCTGTGTAGACAGTCTCTCTGGTCTTAGAGAGGCACTCCTTCCACCATCTCCCTCTTGTCTCACTGGTCTCTTTATACAGATGACCCTTGAACAACATATGTTTGAATCCATTTATACATGGATTTTTTTTCTTTTACAGTACAGTGCTGCACATGTATTTTGTCTTATGATTTTCTTAGAAACATTTTTTTCTCTAGCCTATTTTATTGTAAAAACACAGTATATAATACAAATAACATACAAAATATGCGTTAATTGATTGCTTATGTTCTAGGTAAGCTTTCTGGCCAACAGTAGGCTCTTTGTAGCTAAGTTTTTGGGGAGTCAAAAGCTACACTTGGATTTTTGACAGCACAGGGGTCAGTGCCTCCTAACACTCATATTGCTCAAGGGTCAGCTGTACTTCTCTTGGCCTGTTTCTTCTTTTGAAATACTTAAGGAAAAAAATGGTCATCCCCACCGTCCATATCCAAAAGATGTGGACATTTTGCCATTTCATTTCAGATCTTTTCTTCCCTTTTTGAAAGAAATAAACGTTTACAGGCATAGCCAGAGGCCCAACTCCCCATTCCTCCTTTCTCTGCTCCTGCACCCAAGGTACCCACCGCCCTGAAGCTGGTGTGTGTTCCTCCTATGTACTTTTCCGTCCTGCTTTAATATCAGGATGGATCCATCAACAATATACCCTATTGTTTAATGCCTTTTAAAAGATACACAATTAGGCTCCTACTGTATCATTTTGCAACTTGCTTTCTCCATCATCATTGTTTCTGAGACTTCTCTATGCTGGTACACAGAGCTCTAGTTCATAAACCTTCACTCTTATCTAGCATCCATTATTGGAAGAAACCACACTGGGTATTTTTACTCAGGGCTGGTATATTCTTTCTTCTCTCCCCCTGTAGTCTTGAACCTTCAGCTCCTGTCTCCTCATGCCAGGGGTGCTGTCTCTTCGAACAAGTTTTGTTTACTTCTTTCTTTTCTTTTCCCCCCATGAGCTGTAGCAAGACATACCTTTTACACTGGCTTCCAATACAAGAATTCTGTATGACATATAGAAATATACGTGACGTCACAAAACTTGCAGGAAACTATGCTTACTACCTCATAGACTGTATTTCCAACTCTATCCTGCTTCTGTTTGGAAAAAGTGCTCATCGCAACGCACTACCTTGGTTTCATGGTCCTTAAATGGTCATGATCCACAGTTTGAAAAACACAGGGTGTGCCAAAGGGGGGTGTCCCCCTACCCCTTTAGCAGGCAGTGTCCAGTGGAGTGCGGAGAGCTCAGCGACCCTTGTCCCAGCACATGTTTCCAGTTGCCTCTTTCTATTCATGTGCCTCTTTCACAACCTCCGGTCAGGCCCCATGTGGGGCTAAGGCCACGTTCCAGCTGACCTTCAGCTCCCGCACCTGGACAGTGTCAGCCCCTCACCCCCACCCCCCGAGCATGAGTCCCTAGAGAGAGAGGGAGAGAGCACCTCCTTTTTGTCCCAAAACCCAGCTGACCTGTCCTGGGATAGACTGTCCGGGTCTGGGGTCCTTGGCAGCTGCAGGCGTTGGGGGGTCGGGGTGCAAGGGGGTGATTCCCCGTCACTGCATGGTGTGATGTAAATGGAGGGCACCTCTAGGAACCTCCAGGGCTCAGGGACCAGGCCCTCTGCCCCGCCACCCTTTGGCTGCTGGCTCTGCCACTTGGCCCGGGGCACTGATGCATCCTCGGTGCTACCCTCAACCAGTAGGGGCCAAGGCAGCTGGGGCAGGAGCTCTGCCATCGGGAGGGCTCCACCTGCCCAGTCGGAGGCCGTGGATAATGGCACAGTCGCTGCAGGAGAAAAAAAGAAGTGAAGGGGGGAGCCCCTGTTTAATCCTGCCTCTCAACCACTCCCCCACCGCTTCTCTAAGAGGACAGCCGAGCTGAGGGTCAGAGAGGCCTGGGTGGGATTCCCACCTCTGTCAGGGTCCTCTCTTCCAGACCCTGAGCCTCAATTTCCTCTTCTGGAAACTGGAGATCCTGATGCTCACATCCTCTGGTGGCCAGGCGGCATCAGAGAGCTCTGATATGTGGGGTGCCCAGGCCAGGGCCCTGTACACAATAAGT
Source organism: Taxidea taxus jeffersonii (assembly GCA_003697995.1). Classification (NCBI taxonomy): domain Eukaryota; kingdom Metazoa; phylum Chordata; class Mammalia; order Carnivora; family Mustelidae; genus Taxidea; species Taxidea taxus. The sequence goes on from ML103951.1 coordinate 20,001, forward strand.
GCCCAGTGACCATCTGTTCATGCCCCTGGGCGGGGGAGGGTATTTTGTCTGAGCATTCGCCAAGGCCAAGCCCTGGGTTTCCTATACACCAGCGACCCTAGCTCCCTTACACACACATACACACATGCACACACGCGCTCTCGCACGAGGCCTGGTAGGAGCCAGAGGCCTCCGGGCCTGGGTAACGGTGAGGAGACAGAATCCGGGATTTCCCTTCTGTGTTTGCTCAGCAGTTACCCCTCCCAGAGCAAACAAAGGGAGGGTGGCCAGCTGTGGCCTCCTCAGCAAGGAGGAAGCAAGGCCAGTTCTTGCACTGTGGCCGTGGTATGACAAGCCACCTGGGTCCAGGGACATCAAATCAGTGTCTCTTTGTCTACACAGCAGAACATAGAAAGGGCTGCTTGGTGCCCGGCTGCCCAGGGAATAAGGAAGAAGGACCCGTGGGACCCGGAGAGGGTTTCCCTGGCTTGTGGAAGAGAACCGGACCCCAGGGCCCGTCCCAGGCACCCCAACATCCATACCTTATGGTTTCCTCCTCCTGTCCCCACAGGGTTCCGACTTCCAGAATAAGGACAAGAGACAAGTCCTTCCCTCCCCCCAGGAGTCCTGGCTGGATCGAAGAGTCACAACCTTGCGTCCAGAATAGCACGTCCGGCTGGAGTCGTGTTCCCCTCTGACCAGCTGTTCCTGGGAGAAGAGATGAAGTGGGGGTGGGGGTACCCACCCCACAGCGGAGCCTAAGGTCAGCCAGCCTTCCTTTCCCTCTCGACTACCCTAAGCCTCTGATGGCCCACCTCTCCTGTTGGCCAGCAGCCAGTCACAATGTAGCTTCTGTCCATCCCCACTATTCCCCCAGAACCGCGCCTCCGCCCCCTCAGGGACCAAATCTGGGACATTTTCCAGTCCTCCTCTTCCCGTCCTGCTCTTAGAAGCCACAACCTGGGAAACCCGTCGCCCTTCTGGGAGGTTCTCTGTGCCTCTGGGATGCCCCAGTTTCCTGCTCTCCTCCTCCCTCACTGGCAGCACCAGCTGACCTTTTTATGAACAACCCTCTCCATTCCCTGGTCTGTAGAAACCGATATTCTCCATGGCTTAGGTCTGGACACTGTTCGTTTCCTTTCCCCTTTTCATTACATAGTAACTGACACTGATGAAAAAGTGTCTGCATCACAGACTTGAGTTATAAAGCCTAACAAGGTGAGCCCCATAGCCCCCCACCAAATTTGAGAACCAGCACATCCCTGGTGAGTACCCCTGTGACTGCCTTAAGCCTCTCCCCACCCTACCCCACTTCCTTTCCAGAGCTCTCCATCACCGCTCACTTGACAGTTTTCATTCCCTCACATTTTCAGCCATTTTTTAAAATCCCTTCAGTATGCATCCCTAAACAATACATTTTTTTTAGTTTTACTTGCTCTCCAGCTTTCTGCGAAGGAACCACGCCATGTGGTGTCTGTGACTTGCTTTCCTCGCTCAGCGTGATTTCTAAGATTCAGCCACACAGGGATAGTTACCTTCATCCAATTTTGCTACAACGCTGCCTTCCCCTGGGGGAGCACCCCACCATTGCTGTATCCATCTTTCCTGCCTGTGGACAGCAGGCTGTTTCTGGCTTTCTGCTCTGAGGAATAAAGCTGCCCTCTGAGTTCCTGGGGGGAACTCCCCAGTTAGCCAGTGTCCCACTGATGCCCCATCCCCCCCACCCCGGGCACATGTGTCTCTGGATGCTCAGGTCGGTTCTGCGGATCTTCTGTCCAGCCCTGAGTCTATGATTCGTTGCCATCATTACTTCAGCATTAAAGGAAATCTTGATGCCTGGTGAGCAGGGCTTCCTCTTAGACCAGAGTCAGCTTGTCAAGTTCCAAGGGGAAAAAAAAAACCAGTGGGGGGGGGGTGGCGCCTGGGTGGCTCAGTGGGTTAAAGCCTCTGCCTTCAGCTCAGGTCATGATCCCAGGTCCTGGGATCAAGCCCCACATCGGGCTCTCTGCTTGGCCGGGAGCCTGCTTCCCTTCCTCTCTCTCTGCCTGCCTCTCTGCCTACTTGTGATCTCTGTCTGTCAAATAAATAAATAAAAATCTTAAAAAAAAAAAAAAACCACAATGGGAACCTGACTGTCATGCTGTAACCAACAGTTGGTATCTTTGCAATATGGAGAGTTTTCCCAAATGCCCACATGGGGTCGCTCTCCAAGAATGTAGGGAGGTTTTAATGTCACTGTCTGGGTGTTGAGGAATTTTTCTTCATTGTGGCAAAATACACATAGAAGTTATCGTCGGAACCATTTCTAGGTGTGAGGTTCAGTGGTGTCAAGGAGACACAGCGTTGTCGGGTATAGGCATCACCACCATGTGTCAAGTACTTTCGAGAAAGAATTTTTCTTTGTAAAGTTCTTTCCTGTCTTTTTTTTCAGTTTTATTGAGACATAATTGACAGTGATGTGTACTGTGTAATTTAAGGTCTACAGCTTGGAGGACTGACCTGTATATTGTGAAATGATCCCCACGCTAGGTTTGGGTAACGTCCTTCTTCTCGTGGAGAAACAGTAAAAAGAGGGGCGCCTGGGCGGCTCAGTCAGGTAAGGGACTGACTCTTGATTTCGGCTCTGGTCATGATCTCAGGGCCGTGAGATCAGGCTCCACACTGGGCTCTGCACTGGGTGTGGAGCCTGCTTGAGATTCTCTCTCTTTCCCTCTCCCTCTGCCCCTCCCCAGTTTGCATGCATGTGTGCACGTGCTCTCTCTCTAAAAAACAAAATAAAAATAAAATGTAAATGCATGGCTTAATATATAATTGTAAAGGAAGAACCCACAGACCCACCACCCAGGCCAAAAAAAAGCATGTTGCCAGCATCTCCAGAAGCCATAAATGCCTTCCCAATCAAACCCCTTCTTCCCACAAAGAAAAGTATACCCTGACCTCTCTGAAAATCCCTTCCTTGGCTTTTCTTTAGCTTTACCACTTATGCACATATTCCCCGAAACCCTAGTTTGGTTTTGACTATTTCTGAACTTCATACAAATAGAATCACACACTCTCAGTTCTTTTGTATTTGACATCATCTTTGTAATTCTCCCTATTGTGTACAGCTGAAATTTGTTCATTTTTAATATCCTATACTGTTGATATGGTACTGATAAAATAAATTGTGGAAAATACCACTACTTACTTTATCAATTATGTTAATGGCCCTTTGAGGGCTTCCTAGTTTGGGCTATTAAAAATAGGGCTGCTGTGCAATGTCCACAATAGCCAAGTTATGGAAAGAACCTAGATGTCCATCAACAGATGAATGGATAAAGAAGATGTGGTATATATATACAATGGAATACTATGCAGCCATCAAAAGAAATGAAATCTTACCATTTGTGACGACATGGATGGAACTAGAGCGTATTATGCTTAGCAAAATAAGTCAACTGGAGAAAGACAACTATCACATGATCTCCCTGATATGAGGAAGTGGAGATGCAACGGGGGTGGGGGTTAAGGTGGTAGGAAAAGAAAAAATGAAACAAGATGGGATCGGGAGGGAGACAAACCAAAAGAGACTCTTAATGTAATAAAACAAACTGAGGGGGGTGGGGGGAGAGAAGGGTTGGGAGAGGGTGGTGGGGTTACATTATATGTTTAAATAAAAAAGCTTAAATTAAAAAAATTCTAAAAAAAATAGGGCTGCTGTGAACATTCGTTTATGTGTCTCCTTGCATTCCTCTCTGTTGGACATCAAGCATCCATCCATCCATCCATCCAACTCCCCATCCATCCATCCATCTCTCCATCCATCCATCCATCCATCTCTCCATCCATCTCTCCATCTATCCATCCATCCATCCATCCATCCATCCATCTCTCCATCCATCCATCCATCCATCCACCTCCCCATCCATCCACCTCCCCATCCATCAATCCATCCATGGGTGTCTCGGAGCTTCCTGAGTCTACTGATCTATCCCTGTGCAAAACCCACACTACATTAATTATATATACCTAATTATTCTAATTATATGTGTAGTTTTACAATTAGTCTTGATATCTGTGTTGGAAAGTCCTCCTACCTTGCTTCTCTTCAAGAGTCTCTTGGCTTTCACGTTAGATGCTTTCCTAAGTATGCATGATCCTCACTCATCAGTTCGTATTTAGGATGGGGCCCAGTGTGAGGCTTAGCCTGTGGTTTGACACTGAAGGA